>JAZHYW010009693.1:0-13415 GCA_037355805.1 Ixodes ricinus
GCCTCAGTTTGTGTTTTCTCGTGTTTCTTCTGTAAAGCCATTTGAGGGAAAATTGTTGAATTTGTTCCCTGATGCGTAATTTTGTTTATTAATATATGTTGTTCTTGCTGTTTACTGAGCGATGAATTTACTATAAAAATGCATTTATGTTGATTTTCTTTATGTAGAACTTCCTGTGTTTTTTATGCGCATATACACCGACGAAAATAATCCCTAGAGAAGGGGAACAAGAGGGACTTTGTGCCTCTTGTACCCTTTCTCCATGAGATTATTTCCGTCATTCTTGTCCAGCTCGCTTACACCATTGCATTTAATCGCATTATAATCAAAAAGCAAATACTTTTGTAACCCCCTCCTACATTCACCCGTAATTAGGGTTGGCAGTATTTGAAATAAATAAGTAAATAAATAATTGAGCCAGCGTGCTTTCCGCTAGAAAAATGAAATACAGTTCTTATGTTGTTGTTTATGAAGGAAAGTGACTTTACGCTTCGCTACTTTCATACTTTATACAACATGTTGTATAAAGTGCAGCCCTGCAGGGCTGCACAAATACGGACCACGCTCCGTGGAACTACCTATACCTTCTGGCTACTAGCGACAAAAAGCCTACATAATCCCCTCAAAGCCAAATTGGATCAAAACCAATATTTCTAAACCCAATTATTCCCAACTAACTTCGAGAAAACTAAATTACGGACCCAATTTCGCTAAAATATACAAAGCTGATACTAAATACAATTAGGGAAGAGACGCACTAATGTCATCGCACACGTCATCGAGTAGTTCGCGGAAGTTACAGTACGGGTAGAACCTAGGAGAGAGGAGGACATGAGATCACTCTGGGACGAGAGAAAACCGAGCTCTGCTCGAAATGATGAGTGGGTAGATGCGTTGGAACGCCAAACGCCAGCGTCCGGCGCTCGGCGTTTGCTTTCGGACCGCGCGAAGAGACAAAGGTAGCTGCGCGTTCGTCTTCTAATCATTCCAACCAGAGTCCAGTGTTCTGACGTCCCCTGCGCTATCTCATCTCCTTCTCTTACACCAACAAGCCCACGTTTGCCCACACGAGTGTGGACTCTGCGCGTGAAGCAGTGCCGACAGAAGCATCACCGCAGGAACATGGCGTAAAGGTCGCGGCACAGCGGATGCTACGAGCAACCGTAGCCAATCCACAGATTTGAGCGTGTCAAGCGTGGAGGTAGGAAGAAGAGGGGGACGACATATATATCGGCTCAAGCCAGGCGAAGGAGAAAAATCCCAGGTGAAGCCGGAAGCAGACGTCGCAGGGTGACCAAAAAAAGCTGTTGGCGCCATGTCAGCTCTTCTTTCCGTCCAATAGGACGATTTGGTTTTTGTCATAGTCGGAGGGCGTGTCCCTCCAAACCGGAAGTCTCCCCGGCTTCACTTCCGGTGTCGTCATATCAGCTCCAGAAGCAGCTTGCCATGCAGAGCACAGGTTCGTCTGCTTTTTGCACAGGGGTGGCGGTGACAGCAGAACGACGAGTGCTGATTGGCTCTATTTGGAGGTAGTGTTGTGGGTGAGACCTCAATGCTAGCTGCCTTGAGGTCTACCCACTATCCTTCCAACCGGAGCCAATCAGAGGTCGGCGTTCTGACGTCACTGCAACCCCTGAGCAGAAGCAGACGAACTTGCGCACCGTGTAGCTTCAGTGTGTTCTCGTCGATCGTGTTGCAAATGCGGTTTTCTCTTTGCCTGAGGGAGCAGCGCAAGTTTTCAATTGAGCCGATCCAAACACTGGCTATCAGCGGAGCTCTTCCTTCATAATTTACGTTTTTGTTTTCTTTTCGTTCGGAAGTCGGTTATTGTTTCACAGTGCGTGCATGTTCAAAACTGTCAGACAAACGGAGACCTTTCAGATACACAAATGCACAGAACTTGCAGATACACAAGTGCTGAATTGTTTGGGAAATTCCGAATAATTAGTATTTGCAAATTATACGAATATCGACTATGCACTATAAATTTCCCCTGCACTCTTTCTATACATATTGTGTGAAGAAAGAATACAGATTTCCCCTGCATTCTTTCTTCCCACAATTTTCTCTCAGTTTCCTTTACTCCCTTTTCTACTGATATGCTCTGATCGGTCACATCTCGTTGAATGTATTTAGATCTCAGCTTGCGGGTTAGGTTTGGCCCCTTACTGTTCAGATTCTTTATATGTAGATACTTGTACACCTTCCCTGCCCACCGTGTATCCTCAATTTAAGCTAGTCTTTGCTCAAATTTTACTTAACTGATCGCTTTTCTACTCTCAAAAGATGCCAACCAATATATTCCTGTACTCTCTCGTTTGGTGTATTCCCATGTGCCTCGAATGACGACCTACCCACACTCCTTTGCTGTATCTCTAGGCCTGCCTGTATTTCTGACTTCATACACAATACCGCATTCCCAAATGACAGTCCTGGCACACATGACTCCCTTCCATACCCCTAACGACTATGCAGGACCTGAGGGCTTGTCAAGCTGCACACCGCAGGTCCTTTTTCCTCGGGCCCTACCATCATAATTGACGGAAATAAAAATAATAATTATTATTCAAGGTTACAGAAATAATAAACATGTAAGACGAAGACGACACAACCATAACTTTCAAGATGTGTTTGTGTCGTCTTGGTCTTACTTGTTTATTCTTTCTACAATCTTTTCGCACACCAACACGCTCTTTGTCCATAAATACAATTTTCAGTAGTAGTAATATTATTATCATAGCGAACGGGAAAGCTACTCGCCGTACCCTATGATGGCGGGCCACGACCTTGTGCCGAGTGATTGGCCAGAATAATCATCGGCGTGTTCTTCACAAAAAAAGAAAAAAAAGAGTTTTTCAGTGGGAGAACCTAGGATACAGTCGAGTCCTCCCGATCAAACAGTTCAGAAATAGAGAAGTCTCAGATTCATCCGAATAAAAAACGAGCTTATTTTTAAATTGGGCCTGACGCGTTTCCGCCAAATCTAAACAGGACAGCGAAAATTTTTGTTTAACCGAGCTTGTTAAAACTGCAAGGGAAAAAAAATTATTTTTCTTTTTTTAACGGCATAATTGGAACATGTACACTTTAAGAAAAAAAGGAGGAAAAAGGTAGCAACGGCACGTCTTCCTCCCTTCTACTGACGCGCCCCCAAGAGGACACGAGAAGAAGGGAGGAAAGAGACGTTTTTCTCCTTCTCCAGGCAGATGGGAAAAAGGTTCCGCCCTCCCGCCTCATATTCTTTCGGTTTCGTTTTTCGAGCACGTCGCGCGCATTGTTTGATAAATGCTATTGAGTTAATTGAGCTTCAGCGGTAGCGAAGGCCGCCTGTAATTCCGTCCCTCGGCCCAAATGTGCAGAACATTTCAGTTGCATTGACGTTTTAGAGCGCAGCTCTTAGGTGCCCGTTTCCGGCTTGAGCGGTGCCGCCATCAGCTTTGGCGTCGCCGTCGCCTTAATTGCGCGTTGCATTATGGGATGTCTCCCATAATGACGTCACACGTGACGTCACGTGTGGCCGCGCGTTGCATTATGGGACGTTTCCCATAATGACGTCACAGTGACGTCACGTGTGACGTCACTGAGGTCAAGAGTGATTTTTGGACTGGGGACAAGAGTGACGAGATGAGGGGAGAGGAGGGAGGAGGGAAAAGGAGGAGGAGGAGGCGGAGGAGGTGAGGGGGGGAGATACCAGCTACCAGTTGTGCAAGTGATATCACCATTCATAAATCACAGAGAGGCACGTATGAAAACGTGGTGTACTCGTTATCCAAGTGGCCATCTACGTGGGTACGGGTCTGTATTGTACCCATCGATCTCTGTGGCACGGTCAGACAAAGTTGGCATATTGTGTGCCGCCAAGGTCGAGAACGGCTTGCTCGTGGTAGCTCTGTATCTCTCGCCTACAGAACTCACCAAATATTTCGTAGAAGACAAAGAAGAACTTCATACCAGTCATGCAGGAAAACATCCCATTGGCCCCTAGGGACTCGCGCTCGCTGTTCTGCTGTGCCATCTCGGGGAAGCATGCTCAAGACTAATGCTGAGGAAAGCGAAACCGCCGAGCACTCTTCGACAGAGCTGACAGCAAGTAGGATGACATCGAGAGTATCACGTGCTTCGTCGAAGTGTTGACTCAAGCTGTTTCGTTCTCCCGCCTTGATCGTGCTGTCCTGTTTCCAGGCACCGGCAGGACAGACAGAGTGGAGCTTCCAGATGCCAAAACTATGTTTCCTTTCTCCGGACAAGCGGTGAGCGAGAACAATCTGAGAAATATATTTATATACGCGTATATTCTCAGATTTTTTAGCAAGGTGTATCGCAAAATCGAAATACCTCAAGGGAGGAGGAAAGGAGGAAAGGAGGAGGAGCAGAGGACGAGGGGAGGAGCACGGGAGGAAGAGAGGAGGAGGAGAGGCACGGGTGGGGGGAGGGGCATACGCTCCCTCAGTACCCTCCCCTCCTCCTTCTCAAGAGCTGCGCTCTAATTCAGCTTTACAGGGAGTTGTTAAACGTCTTTCATTTTTACCACTAATTTTATCAAACGAGAAAAAAATGAAAGGCGCTTACAATTCCCTGTAACACCGAATTAGAGCGCAGCTCTAGAGGAGGAGGAGGGGAGAAGGAGAGGAGGGTATGCCCCTCCTCCCTCTCCGTACCCTCTCCTCCTCCTGCTTCTCCTCTCCTCCTCCCTCCTCCCTCTACCCCTCCATCCTCCTCCTCCTCCTCCTTCTCTCATTCTCCTCCCCGCCTCCTACCCATCCTTCCTCCCTCTCCCTCGCCCCTCGTGACGTCACTCGTGACCGTAGTGACCATCATGAATTTTGTTACCTTCGTCGTGACCTTCACGAGTGACCTTCGTGACGTCACGTGTGACGCCACGAGGGTGTTGTATTATGGCGAACGCCCCATAATGCAACGCGCGGCTACGCTGACGGCGACGGCGACGGCGATGGCGACGGCGACGGCGACGCCGCTCAAGCCGGGAACGGGTGCCTAAGAGCTGCGCTCTAAAACGAAGCCGTTAGAATCAGCGAGGTTCCCGGCGCAGCGCCAGCAGCGCTACGTACACTGGGCTAAGATGGCCGCCTCCGGATTGCGGAACGATTTTTCGACGGTGACGACGTTATGGAAACCGCGGAAAGTGCGTCCAAGACAGGCAGGTTCCGCTGGCGGGTGCCTGGGCGGCCTGGGTGCGTTTTGTGCTGAGATCGGTTCTGTTTTCCGATGCCGGGTGCCAACCGGCAATCAACGTGGTTCTGTATTTCTGCGTGTCACCAACATAGCAGTAACATCGCGATGGCAGTGTTGTGCGTTGTGAATAGAAGACATGGAATTATCGCCGATGTGAACGTGTGTTGGCGTATCAGTGGTGTAACAAGATGAGAGGACGTAAACTGTCGGACATTGATGCCGCTGGTCGGACCGTGATCGGATGAGGCGAGGTGTCGCAGGGTGACATTCCGCTTTACATTAAAGAGTTTAAGACCGCTTGAGGGATTATGGTGCAATCGACTGACGTGCGGACAGTCATGTTGGAAGGCTCGCCTGAACCGTAGCTCCCATCGTATAATGGTCAATGTGACTGTCGTCTGCGATGTCCTGCTGTCTCCTCCCCAAGAGCGATTGCGCTCTGGGGAAAGGACTGAACAGTATGGAAATTTGACCGAAAGTACGTATATTTACAGTTTGGAATCTTAGCACTAAAGGTGGATGGTAGGTAAGTTCGACAAAAGAAAAAAAGAGCTATCCTTTGTTTTGCTGTTTACTGTACTGTTGCTGTTTGCTTTTGCTGTTTGCTGTACTGCCCTCCAAGTGGCCCGCAGGGATGAGCGCTAGACGTTTTCAAGCTCACTACGGCGTAACCCCGTATACTTAATACCTGCCACAAGTCGCGGCTTTGCCTGCATTCAAGTTGATCGAAAAGCGATCTCTCTGCCCGTGAAGCTTGCAAGCCCGCTTTAAGCCCGCTTTAAGCCCCGACCACAGATCAGTGGCTCCACCCATCACTACTGAATCGGCTTGGCTGCTCGACAGAACACGTTAAAAAAACTGTCTCCCTTTCACGACACCTGGTGCGTCCAGTCGGTGTAGTCTAAGACCGCCTGATAGTCGTGCGAGCAGACGCGCGGCAGCCTCCGGCATCGTGTGCTATTTCAGCGCCGTCTATCGTCTATCGACGCGGACACGAAAGCTGGGCGTCGGCGTCCGTTTTCACCTCGGTCCGTCTGCTATTCCGCCCCCGTCTAAAAACGTCTGCAAAGCTCAGACAACGCGACCATGAAAGAGGCGTTCTAGTATGGTGCCTGGATCGCTGGTGTGTTTATCTCGTCCAAAAAAGTGGTCCCTTGATTTCCACCTGATGACGCCATAAAAGTGTCATGCTGTCGCCAGTCGCGATCCTGGCGGCGTCCCAACAGCTGTGGTGTATGTGGCAGACACCTGTTCTGCTGCAGGTCGCTCTGGAGTGTGGCAGTCCACGGAAGCTTCAACAGCCAAAAGTTGAAACGCCGTGACGACAGCTACACTCGCATTCGGTAGTGCTACTCTCAGCTTCTCGTTAGCATTTCTACGACCCACCGCCAGGATCGCGACATGCAACAGCATGACACTTCCGCTTCTGTGACGTCATTTGTTGCAACTTCGGGACCACTTTTGATGTATGGGCAGCATAGCAAGCTAAACACACCGTCTATCGATGTGCGATGATAAGCGACCGAAATAATTTAAAAAAAGCATCCTCCCAGCTTTAATGTTCTTTTTTTTTCTCTCGCAATGCATCTTCGATGAAGGGAGGTGAGCATCATGTCGCAAAATTAGAACGCGACATAAAAATATTCGTTTTTCTAGGCCAGGTGCACAACAAAATGGGAGAACTCGTTGCCTTTCTAGGCGAAATGACACGAACATATCTAGACAAACTTGACGCGAGCCGAATGCTTTATTGCCTCCAACCAAATGGCTCGCAAATTCTTACCTGTGTAGGTATCTTCCTGCAACAGTCTCGAAATTCACAGAGCAACGGCGCCGCTTTTACGGGAACCAACATCTTTATACAGCATCATCAGGGGCAAAGAGAGAAATCCAGCCAGATCGATGCAAGTAGTTGATCTGGGACGCTAGGCTTAGGCCAGTCCCGCTATGAGAAGAATCCGTACAACGCTTGCGAAGGCGAGTACTTGCGGCAGTTGTTTGTTGCAAACTACGTCGGCCCGAAGAGATCTTCCTCTAAGCACCTCTGTGAACTCAAAACCACTCGCGCTCATAAAAATGGACGAGCTCAACGACCTTCGCTCGGTCAGCACTCTGCGGACGCCGGCAGCCATGTTTGTTAACGTTTCAAACCAAAGCGGGAGAAGCAATTGCAATCTCAGAATACACTTGAAAACATTAATGACTCTATCTTGATTATTTGCTTCTCAAACATTAAAAAATGGTCGATTAAAATAATATTACGACACGGAGACACGAATCTACAACCAACCTTTCGCACGCCAATCATCTCTCCAGCCAATAAGAGATGTAAACACCTTGTAAGCATGGGGCGGGGCTTAACGGGCTGAGACCTCCTCCTTCTGTACCTAAATGGCGTCAATATTGCGGCGTAAATATTGCGCGAATTTATTCTTCTTCTTTGTGGAAAAAAGCTTTTAAAAGTTACATGTCATATCGAAGCCCTTTAAAAAAACTTTTTCCTTGTAGTGTTTCTTTAGGGTGAGGTTTAATTTACACACGAAATAATAAACAAATAAAATGGAATACAGAACACGACATCTTTGAATGAAAAATTTCGTGTTCTGTCCTCCCTCCTAGTTGTTTATTCTTTCGTGTGTGAATTGACAGTCAAACTCCGTGCAGCAGCGTGCAGCGTCTCGGCAGTCAGCGCACACTATTTCCAGGTCACGGCAAGTTTACCCAGATTTGTTTTTCCCTCTCACTTTTCCTAGTTTGAATAGTTCCGATCAAATAAGGAGCCTCCGGAAGGCGCCAGCGGCACGTACCAGCAATCCAATGACCGTCCATGGCGCCACATAATGAGCATATATATGAGATCCATCCCGAACATCGTCCCCACCACGCCCAAAAACACGCAGGCGCCTGGCAGTTCCGACTCACGATAAGGGTCGAACCAGTGCTTTTATTAAGGAAGCCAGACATGTACCACGGTAGTTCGAGATCGGAATTTCATTAGACGGAATCCGAGCGACCCTCCTTAGAAAGGCTCGCTTTCGTAAAGTACTTTCACTGATGTCACGCTGTTCTGCGGTGGCTTGACTCGAGCTAATCATAGACTGAAAAAAAAAAAAGTTTCTGGCGCTCATTTTTTTAATTTTCTACAAGGAGCCTTTATTGTATCGTACCCTCTCATGTATGCATGAGAGGGTAGAAAAATAAATCTGGCTTGTCCACATTCCCTGCAGAGCCCGGCGAATCAATCAATGTGATGGTCAGAGCTCGTCCCACCAACACCACCCAGAATAACCAGAGCCCACGCACTAGAATGTTGACGTCCTTGTAATGAGGTCGATCGCAGAAGACACAAATTGAAGGCGAGCGCTGCGTCCGCGTACGGCCAATACCACCAAGAGAACGAGGCCTGCGAATGACGTCATCCTTAGTGGATCTCCGACCCACCCCAAGCACGGCGTTCTGACGGTACCACAACCCCAGCAAAAGGAGCAGTGGGGACACTCTACAGAGTTAAAATAATGTCTATATTCAACCAGCTCACCTGCACCCTTGCTTTAACTTCACAAATTCTAATTCACAGCGGACGAACGTTCGGTTGAATTTCCAGGTCGGTGAGCGTAGACAGCAGATCAGTGCATTACAAGATGTTGTCGTCCCAGAGATTTCCCGGTGTGTTTCTTAAGAACATTGTCCGTTAGATTGTAAAATGAGCTAAAGCCATTCGTCCGAAATATTAGTTTTTCGGAACTTTTTTTGTTCTTAACGTTATTTCCTGTCAATCATACATTCAGCCTGTCAAATAAGTTTGCTCGCTTGAGGCGAAGAACCTGATATGGGATGATCAAGCTGTGAATACCTACCGAGAGCTTCAATCGATATCTAATACCTATGAGACAGCGATCTTGTTTTCTTAACATCTTTGAGGAAGCCGGGAGGCTACTAAATAAATTTTAAGCGACTCAGCACTGTGCGATTCTCCGAAAAGAGTATGCTAGCTCGTTTCGAAATAATATACAGTATTTAAATTCAATTGATTGGCCCTTCCTACAGCGCTGAGATCGTAGCATCCATCGTCGTATCAGCGCGTAAAAATTAACCAGAGACAAAAATCAAGAAACTAGATTTTTCGCGCGTAAAATTACATTTATTGCTGCAAGTCGTCAATCAAAGTTTCAATTAATTATCTCCTTGGTATGGGAAGAAAGGCAGGGAAAATAATCTGAGCAGCACAGCGTGTAGTATAGAACGTCTCTGTCACTCGCTGCAAATTGCCGCATTATGGTCTTGACCAAGACAGTATCAGCATCATAACTATATGGGCAAGCAGCTAGTTCAAAAGTTTAAAGATCGAAGCTACTGACCATTATTTAGAAACCTGTACCCGTATGATCGCAACTTTAACGACAGCTTTATTTTATAAATGGAAGTTTCAAGTCAAGACAAGCTTCCTACCTCTCAAGGTCGCGAGCCTGCCATGGGCGTCCACATAATTTTCATCCATTAGTATATATTACAGCGCAGCTGTTAAGGGCTAGTTTCCCCAGGATAGTGTCCCCCGCAAAGAAGTGAAGACACCGAACTCTGGACACCTACCGCCATCTTTGAGCGACGTCGGCAAGCCACGTATCTGGTTGCCGCCGTCGCTCATAGATGGCGGCAGCCTTTCCACTCTGGCTTGCCGACTTGCGGCCGGCCATTACTTTCCATTGTACAGCTCCGCTGGTCTTACCTCACCGAGTGGAAAGGCTGAAAGTGTTTTGACGTATTTCTTTCTTTCTTTCTTGCGGGGTCATACAAAAACGAAAACCTTGACGGTTGTGGTGGGAGCATTCAACGGCATAACAACTGCCCATTTTCTAACCAGGAAACCTAAAAAACGAAGCTCGGTACACGAAATAGCATGTGGCCCTGCATGCGCGCGCGTGGGGAGTGGGATCGGTAATGGAGGTCAGGCGCGCGCCGTTCGCACGGCGTCTCCCGTTGCTAGGTGGTTGCTAAGCGGTTGCTAGAGGAGTGCTCGACTATACGTCACTCCTGTGGGCGGAGCCAAGAGGCAAGCGACGAGGCAGTATTGGGTTAAGCACATTTAAGATGTACTTGAAGTAAACTACAAAGTAAAGGAGAGATCATGTACTTAATGTAGTAAGTACGCCAGGCGCAATGTACTTGAAGTAAAATACTTCTATAAATACAAAGTAGCGGTAAAGTAAAGCACAAGTACTTTGTTTTAACAACAACTATTTTATGATGTCCTTTCATCCCTCTATACAGTGTTTTATATATACATATGATTGACTTATAGCCAATATTCTATAGTATATTCCACAATACTATACTGATGCTTTAGCCAATGCTTGCCAAAATTATGATGCACTCCGATCCCCTTGGGCAATGCATATCATATATATATATATATATATATATATATATATATATATATATATATATATATATATATATATATATATATAGGTATGCCTTGCCCAAGGGGATCGGGGTGCATCAGTTATTTTGGGAAACGCCAAAGAATATTGGCTAAAGTCAAGTTGCCACAGACTACTTCTTTTAATCTCGCTGACGAACTACACAATCGACTTATAAGTTACTCTTTTGTACCGATCTTATAGTCGCCACTACTTGACTCAGGGAAATGACCAGGTTACGAAGGCGATAGCGCGTTTTCACATGATGATACGCCAATTTTTTATAGGTTGGTGAACTTTTGTTCTCTACCTTAGATGTTGTTTAGAGTACTGGGAAAGCCAGTGACGTGAGCTCGCGGTCTTTGAAAGATATTAATTTCACGGAGCGAGCGACAGCACTGCCTAAATCACGGCGTTCGATCGTCCCCGTGCCTTTCGTGAACTCTGCGCGTCTTCCCCAACCTTCCCCCTCTCCTCCCGACGCTTGCACTGGCTTGCACCCAAGTTGGTTACAAAGTTGGTGATGCGTCATCTGCTCCCGTTTCTGGTGAGAGTAGAATATCCTTCCCAGTATTTCTTCCAAGTTCGCAAAGCCTCATCTTGACAAATTTAACAATACCAAGTTTGGGGAATGTTCTTTGAAGCCGGGAGTTGTACTTTCCTGGGGAGGTACCCGAAAAGCTAATTTAAGTAATGCCCGAGTACATAGTCAGAGAATGTACTTCAAGTAAAATGCAAGTTTTCTAAACCTACTTGAAGTAGCATTTTAAGTACAATGTACTTAAAGCGCTTCCCAATACTGGCAAGAGGTCATCGAGGACAATAGGTGGCCAAACTCTACCCCCATCTATGGCTCTGACCTTGTCGCAGGAGATCACGAGAGAATTTAAGGAACTCGGTTGCAAGCTGCAGCAAGTATGTAAACCTGCAGCCTTAATCATCGGCGGAAAGCTGAGCCTAATATTGTCACGAATGACGAGGTGCCGAAACAAAGAATAACTGAGGAAACTAAAACATTTAATGGGGCGAACTTGTGCCCAAAACATAAAGGAAACAGAAGATAACAACAGAGCGTCGCATGCGTCGAAGTCGGCGTAACAGCAGGATCGAACGCTGGGGAGAGACTGACTCCTGCTTGCCACGCGGAGCACCTTTTGTAGCCACGTGGAACGTTCGGCGCGCAGAACATTCGTAACTCGGTCAGACGAGAATGTTCTCGCATTTGCGAGAACGCCAAGTAGAAAGAATAAATAAAAGAACATTCCACTAAATAACAGTCAGAGCGCAGGCGATCTGGTGTAGTTTTACCATTTCTTTAAAATACCCGAGACTGTGGAGAGAAAAGTATGCGGCATCAAAACGTAGAATAGAAAGGCAAAGTGATAGGAAGACAACGTCTCGATTCTCCGCTCCCTGGAATTGAACCCAGATCCTCCGCGCGACAGCCGAGCATGGTAACCACACGGACACGTACTCGCTCGCTCAGCGACCGCGCGTGGCAAAATCTCCATTCAATTACAGCACGACCCCTTTGACCATCTCATTTCGGAGTCAGCACCCCGCCGTAATGCGTCATCATCATGCAACGTCTCGGTCATCAATCGTGGCAGCGACGTGCTTTCTACTTCTTTCTCTCACGCTCTCTCCCATTCCATTAGTTTCCCCCAGGGTTCCATTAAGAACGGCGCTCCGCTCGACGTGACCACGAAAGCACTTTCTTAGTGAACCGAACAATCCTCAACGTTAATGCTCGAAATCTTTCGGCCGATCGCTTTCCGTTCAAAGCATTTATTTTTTTATTTTTTACAGCAATAGTTGTTATGTGTTTTTCCTACAACTGAAAATGATGTCCGTTCTTGATGTTGCAGTTGTCGATGTTGTAGCTTCTGGTGTAATTGGCGTTGCCAAATCCTTCAGAAAAAATTGGCCACATTCAGCGGGAATCGAACCTGGATCCAGTGCGTGCGTAGCGGAGGTTGTTACCACTGATTGACGCCACAGTGTCAACAGCCCGCGTTTTAATAAGGTTTTTGAAGTACCTTATGACCACTGCATGCACTCTCTGAAGAAAAAATAACCCATAACAAAATGCCGGTTTATCATAGCTCTGTCAATGCCAAGAGCTCGTGCGGGGAGACGCCGCATTGGAGCGCTCCGGAACAAAAAGGAAACAAAAGCGTTCGGAACAAAATGGTCACATGTCAATTCTGTTCTGAGCCCTTTTGTTCACAAATCTTACGGTGCGTGAACGCAACGCCGATACCCAACGATTTCGCCGTGACTTGTCGCTGCTGTCGCTGTGACTCTACTAAGAAATAACACAAAACGGCCATTCTTCTTTTTTTTAATTTGTTTTTGCGCATTATGCATTACATTGCACCAGATACAGCCACTGGATGTTTCACCATTCAATCCTCCAGGTTCGATCGAGAAAATTAAACCCGGTTCTTCGAACCGTATAAATAAAATATACGCGTTGCAGAAAGTGGAAACTACGCGGGAATTCCTGCACCCGGCGCTATAGCGGTAGAAGGAAGTGCGAAATTTTGAGCCCTTGACGTGACATGAGTCGAAAGATACGAAAGAAAATTTAATTTATCTACGAGCCGAGACTTCCAGCTCCTCCTGTTCAGTGACTGCCCTGGGACTACGCCCGCTCAAAAACTAACACGTTTTTTTTGTGTTTTTTTTTTGTACACACGGAAGCTTTTTAGCGGACGCGAACTAAAAAATGCGGCGTCTTTGCGGCTGCTGCCATCGAGCGGGCGCGGAGCACGAGATTTATATGCGCAGTCCTCAACA
>JAZHYW010009696.1:0-10584 GCA_037355805.1 Ixodes ricinus
GAATCGTACACTGTCAAACGATAAGACGGGGTTCAGTCACAGCAAAACGGTGTGCCGCTGACTGCCTTTTCATGTTCGCAATCCAGAAGGAGTGTGTGCCCTGCTTCACACACTCATCGAAACGAAAACGCCTGCCATGGATCACGCCCGACATCATAAAGGCAGCGCGAACCAAGCGGATATTGTTTCGGAGGGCGCGCCGATCTCATTGCCCAGCCGCCCTACGATTGGCAAAGGAGCACCAGCGTACGCTGAAGGCTGCTATCTACGTCTCCCACCAGCAGTATGTTCGCGACATTGCAGAAAGAGCCAAGACCGATCCAAAGGTCTTCTGGACCTTCATTAGCCACCTGCGTTCTACGTCACAGCGACCGAGTTTTACCATCAGTGGTCGCGCAGCTAACTCCCCACAAGAAATAGCCAACCTCTTTGCTGACCATTTTGCTTCTATCAACAACAACAGTCCGCCTCCGAGTTCCTCGGGATTCACAGCACCAAATGTATGTCAACCGGAACTATCTGCACCAGAACCCCTGCCTGTGTATGCAGATGACGTTCGACCAGAACTTTCCAGGGTGCTGTTTTCAGAGAAAACATTGCAGGAGGCACTCGCCAAAATCAAGAACTCTTGCAGTCCTGGGCCAGATGGGGTCGCTCCCATTTGGTTTAAGCTGTTCTGCTCACATGTTCTTCCAACCACATCCAAGTTACTTCAGGGTCTACTAGACAGTGGGGTCGTCCCAGAAGCGTGGCAAGAAGCGCTGGTCACTCCACTCCACAAGGGAAAGGGGAAGCCAGTGGACGAGCCAAGGCACTACCGTCCGGTTTCAATCACCTCAATTGTTTGCCGGACATTTGAGAGGGTTGTTAACGCCCAACTTCTAAGCTACCTCGAAGAATCAAAATACCTCTCGGACAGTCAACACGGCTTTCGTAAGGGCCGCAGCTGTGAAACCGCCCTCTCAACCATAACACATTTTATTAGTGACAACATGGACAACCAAGGCACTTCGGACTTAATACAACTTGACCTTAGCAACGCATTCGACACCCTGAACACTCAACTCCTGCTAGAGAAGCTCGCCCATGCTGGGGTACAGGGCTCCTTATTTACCTGGGTCTCTGGCTTCCTGCGTAATCGCAGTCAACGGGTTCTGTACCACGGCACACACTCTGCACGGACACCCATCTCGTCTGGTGTTCCGCAGGGTTCGGTCCTTGGTCCGACGCTGTTCCTGCTCTATGTGAACGACATGCCACGCAGTGAGAAGTGTCTTCTGGTGCAGTACGCGGACGATACGTCAATTGTGGCGTCAGTGTCATCACAATCTGACGCAGATCACCTCCAACTGTATCTTGCTGAGGTTGAGGTCTGGACCACAGCGCAACACCTTCGTCTCAGTACCTCCAAGAGTTGTGTTATGCGCTTCACGAACAGTAAAAAACGCGACAAACCCTCTTACACTGCCGGAGGTGCTCCTCTTGCTATTTCGGACCACCTGACTATACTGGGTGTCACCTTCTCGCGGAACTTGGACTTTTCCGCACACATTGCAACTGTTGTTGCAACTGCCCGGAGGACTCTGGGTTTCGTTTCTCGAGTGACAAGGCCGAGTGGACCGGCGGCACTGCGCACACTTTATACTGCCCTGGTCCTACCCTCGTTAGAATACTGCTGCGCAGTGTGGTCGCCTCCTCAACAACACCTCCTCAACCGCCTAGAAAGTGTGCAGCGTCGTGCATCACGCATCATTTGTGCTCGGATCCCTGGCCATACTGATATATCGTACTCCGCGAGGTTGAAGGTCCTTGGCTGGCGTCCTCTCGACCAGCGGCGAAGAATTTCGCGGGTCCGTGTGCTGTGCCATCTGCTCGACGGGTCACTTCCTGGCAACAGACTGTCCGCCCTCGTACGTGTCAGCAAAAGGACCGGGCAGCCTCAACCACTCCGTGGCAGGACTCTGCGACACAGCGAATCATTGCTGCCTGCGGCTATCAGGGACTTTTTGACCATGCCATTGGCTGCCCGTAGTCCTCTGCCCAGGGAGCCTGAAGAGTCCCAGGCTCTCTGTAGAGTGTTCGCAAGACAAATGTCTTCGAGCCAGGGTTAGGCGCCGCTCACACAATTGCGGTGGAGTGGGACGGGGGGGGGGGGGCATTTTGTGCCTCTTGCGACGTCTTGGGACCGAATGCACTGCTGCGGAGCTGGTCCTAGAACGTCGCGGGGGGCTTGGGGGCCAGTCTTGCCTCTCTCCGTCCTACTCGGTTGCGGGTCTGAACTGGGCTCTATTCTAAACTGGCGCAAACTTTCAGCTTTCTCACCCTGTATTTAGCTTCATTGTCATCATTTCATTTCCTTGTCACATCTTATTTTAGTTTCGTGGACGTCATTTTGTGACTCTTATGTACACGGCGGCAGGCAAGCAGGCGCACAGGCGTAAGGGTTTTAACCTCTCTGCTTCGCCTTGCACGCTGCCATGTACGTGCCTGATCTGTGCAAAATAAATCAAATCAAATCAAAGTATAACAAAAAGGATGTTCCACAGGAAGTCATAAGGCAGGACTTCTTTGAGCTTCAGACCAGGTATCACGAGTATGCCAGCTTTTATACAGACGGGACAAAGAAAGACTCAGTAGTAGGCTGTGCTATGGTGGGACCATCGGTAAATTAGGCAAAGAGGATCAATTCAACAGCCTCTATACTAACAGCAGATTTTTGTGGTTTGCTGCTGGCTGTTGATCACATCATCAAAAAACGACTTTCTCGCGCTTGTGACTCGTACCGACTCCTTGAGTTCTTTCAAGGCAGTCGCATCAATGAACCGTGTTAGAAACCCACTGGTTTCTGAGTAAAGTACAATATTATCCTGGCTGCAAAGAAAAATCTCGGCATCGTCCTATGCTGGGTTCCTAGCCATGTTGGCATTCCTGGAAATGAAGCGGCTGATTGCGCAGCCAGTTCTGCTAATGATAGAGAAATTGACACACACCAAATAACCTACAAGGATTACCACAGCTCTCTGAAACGTTGCATCAAAGCAAAGTGGCAGCTGCAGTGGAACAATGAAACTGGCAACAAACTACATGCATTCAAACCTTTTCTAGGCGAGTGGGAGAGTGCCCGGCATCGAGAGCGCTTTTATGAAGTCGTACTCTGTAGGTTACGAATCGGTCATACTCTGTCTCACACATCGACACCTCTTGAGCGGGAAGGATGCCCCTGTACGTGTACACTGTAACTTACCTCTAAGTATTATGCACATACTCATTGAATGCCCTATCTATGACCAATGCCGTTTTAAACACTTCTGCCTGCTTTATAAAGAACACATTCCACTACACCTTGCCCTACTACTAAGTGATGAACCGTTCATTCCATACAGTTGTGTTCTATTCCTCACAGATATCGGCCTTCACACCGACTGTGATTTTACTTTCTATCCTAAATTCATTTTCATATTGTTTGCACTTATACACATTCATGTTCATGGTTTTATAATATATTTCGCTACTATGGCTCTTTCCTCTTCTTGAACCCGAATTGCAATAGTCTAAGCTTGGTCGGTCGGTCGGTCAGTCGGTCAGTCGGTCAGTCGTGATCAGTCAGTCGGTCAGTCGGTCAGTCGGTCAATCGAGTCAGTCGGTCAGATCAGTCGGTCAGTCAGTCGGTCAGATCGGTCAGTCAGTCGAGTCGGTCAGTCGGTCGGTCGATCGGTCGGTCGAGTCGATCGAGTCGGTCGATCAGTCGGTCGATCAGTCGGTCGATCAGTCGGTCGATCGAGTCGGTCGATCGATCGGTCAGTCGAGTCAGTCGGTCGATCAGGTCGATCAGTCGATCGATCAGATCAGTCGATCGATCGGTCGGTCGATCAATCGATCGATCGATCGGTCAGATCGGTCGGTCAGTCGATCAGTCGATCAGATCGATCGAGTCGGTCGGTCATCGTCGATCGATCAGTCGATCGAGTCGGTCAGTCGGTCGATCGGTCGATCGATCGATCGGTCAGTCGATCAGATCGATCGATCGTCGATCATCGATCGGTCGGTCAGTCAGTCGATCAGTCGATCAGTCGATCGGTCAGATCGGTCAGTCGATCGATCGATCAGTCGATCGATCGATCGATCGATCGGTCGGTCGGTCAGTCGATCGGTCGATCGGTCGATCGATCGAGTCGGTCGGTCGATCGGTCGAGTCGGTCAGTCGGTCAGTCGATCGGTCAGTCGGTCGAGTCAGTCAGTCAGTCGATCGGTCGATCAATCGAGTCAGTCGGTCGATCAGTCAGTCGATCAGTCGATCGATCGATCGAGTCGATCGATCGATCAGTCGATCAGTCAGTCGGTCAGTCGGTCGATCGATCGGTCGATCGGTCGATCGGTCGGTCAGTCAGATCAGTCGATCAGTCGATCGATCGATCAGTCGGTCAGATCGGTCAGTCGGTCAGTCGATCGATCAATCGATCGATCGATCAGATCGATCGATCAGTCGATCGAGTCGATCGGTCAATCGATCAATCGATCAGTCGGTCGGTCAGTCGATCGGTCGGTCGGTCAGTCAGTCGGTCAGTCGGTCGGTCAGTCGATCGGTCAGTCGATCGATCGATCAGTCGAGTCGGTCAGTCGAGTCGAGTCGATCGATCAGTCGATCGATCGATCAGTCGGTCGATCAGTCGGTCGATCGTCGATCAGTCGGTCAGTCGATCAGTCGATCGGTCAGTCGATCGATCGATCGATCAGTCGATCGGTCGGTCGGTCAGTCGATCAGTCGATCGATCGATCAGTCGATCAGTCAGTCGGTCAGTCGATCGATCAGTCAGTCAGTCGATCAGTCAGTCGATCGATCAATCGATCGATCGATCGATCGATCGATCGATCGATCAGTCGATCGATCGATCAGTCGATCGATCGATCGATCGATCGATCGATCAGTCGATCGATCAGTCGATCGATCGATCGATCGATCGATCGATCGATCAGTCGATCGATCGATCGATCGAGTCGGTCAGTCGATCGATCGATCAGTCGATCGATCAGTCGATCGATCGGTCGGTCGATCAGTCGATCGATCGATCAATCGATCAGTCGGTCGGTCAGTCGATCGGTCAGTCGATCGATCAGTCGATCAGTCGGTCAGTCGATCGGTCGGTCGATCAGTCGGTCAGTCGGTCGGTCGATCAATCTGATCGAGTCGATCGGTCAGTCGATCGATCGATCGGTCAGTCGATCAGTCGATCGGTCGGTCAGTCGATCGATCAGTCGATCGATCGAGTCAGTCGATCGATCGATCAGTCGATCAGTCGATCGATCAGTCGATCGATCGATCGATCGATCGATCGAGTCGATCGATCGATCGAGTCGATCGATCGATCGATCGATCGATCAGTCGATCAGTCGATCGATCGATCGATCGGTCAGTCGGTCGATCGATCGATCGATCAGATCGATCGGTCGAGTCGATCAGTCGATCGGTCGATCGGTCGGTCGGTCGATCAGTCGGTCGAGTCAGTCGATCGGTCAGTCGATCGATCGATCAGTCGGTCGAGTCGGTCGATCGATCGATCGAGTCGGTCGATCAGTCGATCGGTCGATCGATCGGTCGGTCGGTCGGTCAGTCGATCGGTCGGTCAGTCGATCGATCGGTCAATCGATCGATCAGTCGGTCGGTCGGTCGATCACGATCAGTCGGTCAGTCAGATCGATCGATCGAGTCGGTCGATCGATCAGTCGATCGGTCGATCGAGTCGATCGATCAGTCGGTCGGTCAGTCGATCGATCGATCGATCGGTCGATCGATCGGTCGGTCGATCGATCGATCGGTCGGTCAGTCGATCGATCAGTCGATCGATCGGTCAATCGATCGATCGATCGGTCAGTCGATCAGTCGATCGATCAGTCGGTCGGTCGGTCAGTCGATCAGTCAGTCGATCAGTCGATCGATCGATCGGTCAGTCGATCAGTCGATCGATCGATCGATCGATCAATCAGTCGATCGGTCAGTCGATCAGTCGATCGATCGAGTCGGTCAGTCGATCAGTCGATCAGTCGATCGGTCGGTCAGTCGGTCAGTCGATCGGTCAGTCGGTCAGTCGATCGGTCAGTCGATCAGTCGATCGATCAGTCGGTCAGTCAGTCGATCGGTCAGTCGATCGGTCAGTCAGTCGATCAGTCGATCGATCGTCGATCGGTCGGTCGATCGGTCGGTCAGTCAGTCGGTCGGTCGGTCAGTCGGTCAGTCAGTCGGTCAGTCGGTCGGTCAGTCAGTCAGTCAGTCGGTCGGTCAGTCGATCGGTCAGTCGGTCGGTCAGTCGGTCAGTCAGTCGGTCAGTCGATCGGTCGGTCGATCGGTCGATCGGTCGATCGGTCAGTCGGTCAGTCAGTCGGTCAGTCAGTCAGTCGATCAGTCGGTCAGTCAGTCGGTCGGTCAGTCGGTCAGTCGGTCGATCGATCAGTCGAGTCGATCGGTCGAGTCGGTCGATCGATCAGTCGATCAGTCGGTCGGTCGGTCGGTCAGTCGGTCGATCGGTCGGTCGGTCGATCGGTCGATCGGTCGGTCGGTCAGTCGGTCGATCAGTCGGTCGGTCAGTCGATCAGTCAGTCGGTCAGTCGGTCAGTCGATCGAGTCGGTCAGTCAGTCGGTCAGTCGGTCGGTCAGTCGGTCGATCGATCGGTCAGTCGGTCGATCGGTCAGTCGATCGAGTCGATCGGTCGGTCAGTCAGTCGGTCGGTCGGTCAGTCGGTCAGTCGATCGGTCAGTCGATCAGTCAGTCGGTCGATCAGTCGGTCAGTCAGTCGGTCAGTCGGTCGGTCAGTCGGTCAGATCGGTCGGTCAGTCGGTCAGTCGGTCGGTCAGTCAGTCAGTCAGTCAGTCGGTCAGTCAGTCAGTCAGTCGGTCAGTCGTCAGTCGATCAGTCGGTCGGTCAGTCGGTCGGTCAGTCGGTCGGTCAGTCGGTCAGTCAGTCAGTCGGTCAGTCGGTCGGTCGGTCAGTCGATCAGTCGGTCAGTCAGTCGGTCAGTCGGTCAGTCGATCAGTCGGTCGGTCAGTCGGTCGGTCGAGTCGGTCAGTCGGTCAGTCGATCAGTCAATCAGTCGATCGATCGATCGGTCAGTCGGTCGATCGATCGGTCAGTCGATCGGTCAGTCAGTCGGTCAGTCGATCGGTCAGTCGATCAGTCGGTCAGTCGGTCAGTCGATCGATCGGTCAGTCAGTCAGTCAGTCGGTCAGTCGATCGATCAGTCGATCAGTCGGTCAGTCAGTCAGTCGATCAGTCAGTCAGTCAGTCGATCGGTCGATCAGTCAGTCGGTCAGTCGGTCAGTCAGTCGGTCAGTCGGTCGGTCAGTCGGTCAGTCGGTCAGTCAGTCAGTCGATCGATCAGTCGGTCAGTCGGTCAGTCGATCAGTCGATCGGTCAGTCGGTCGATCAGTCGGTCGGTCAGTCGGTCGGTCAGTCGGTCGATCGGTCAGTCGGTCAGTCAGTCGGTCAGTCGGTCAGTCGGTCGAGTCGAGTCGGTCAGTCGGTCAGTCGGTCGGTCGGTCAGTCGGTCAGTCAGTCGGTCAGTCGGTCAGTCGGTCAGTCGGTCAGTCAGTCGGTCAGTCGGTCAGTCGAGTCGGTCAGTCAGTCGGTCAGTCGGTCAGTCGGTCAGTCAGTCGGTCAGTCGGTCAGTCGGTCGGTCAGTCGGTCAGTCGGTCAGTCGGTCAGTCGGTCGGTCAGTCGGTCAGTCGGTCAGTCGGTCAGTCAGTCGGTCAGTCAGTCGGTCAGTCGGTCAGTCGGTCAGTCGGTCGGTCAGTCGGTCAGTCGGTCGATCGGTCAGTCGGTCGGTCAGTCGATCGGTCGGTCAGTCGGTCGGTCGATCGGTCGGTCAGTCGGTCAGTCAGTCGGTCAGTCGATCGATCGATCAGTCGGTCGATCGGTCAGTCAGTCGGTCGATCAGTCGGTCAGTCGGTCAGTCGGTCGGTCGATCGGTCGGTCAGTCGGTCAGTCGGTCAGTCGGTCGGTCGATCGGTCAGTCGGTCAGTCAGTCGGTCAGTCGATCAGATCGAGTCAGTCGGTCAGTCGGTCAGTCGGTCAGTCGGTCGGTCAGTCGAGTCAGTCGGTCAGTCGGTCAGTCGGTCAGTCGGTCAGTCGGTCAGTCAGTCGGTCAGTCGGTCAGTCGGTCAGTCAGTCGGTCAGTCGGTCAGTCGGTCAGTCGGTCGGTCGGTCAGTCGGTCGGTCAGTCGGTCAGTCGGTCAGTCGATCGGTCAGTCAGTCAGTCGGTCGGTCAGTCGGTCAGTCGATCAGTCGGTCAGTCGGTCAGTCGAGTCGGTCGGTCAGTCGAGTCAGTCGGTCAGTCGATCGATCAGTCGGTCAGTCAGTCGGTCAGTCGATCGGTCAATCGGTCGATCGGTCGATCAGTCGGTCAGTCAGTCGGTCAGTCAGTCGGTCAGTCAGTCGGTCAGTCGGTCAGTCGGTCGAGTCAGTCGGTCAGTCGGTCAGTCGGTCGGTCAGTCGGTCGATCAGTCGGTCGGTCAGTCGGTCAGTCGGTCGGTCGGTCAGTCGGTCAGTCGGTCAGTCGGTCAGTCGGTCGGTCGATCAGTCGGTCGATCAGTCGGTCGGTCGGTCAGTCGGTCAGTCGGTCGATCGGTCGGTCGGTCAGTCGGTCAGTCGGTCAGTCGGTCAGTCGGTCAGTCGGTCAGTCGGTCAGTCGGTCAGTCGGTCGATCAGTCGGTCAGTCGGTCGGTCAGTCGGTCAGTCAGTCGATCGGTCGATCAGTCGGTCAGTCAGTCGATCGGTCAGTCGGTCGGTCGGTCGGTCAGTCGGTCGATCGATCGGTCAGTCGGTCAGTCAGTCGAGTCGGTCAGTCGGTCAGTCGGTCGATCGATCGGTCAGTCGATCAGTCGGTCGGTCAGTCGGTCAGTCGATCGATCGATCGATCGATCGATCAGTCGGTCGGTCAGTCGATCGGTCAGTCGATCGATCGATCGATCAGTCGGTCGGTCAGTCGATCGATCGATCGGTCAGTCGATCGGTCAGTCGATCGGTCAGTCGATCGGTCAGTCGGTCAGTCGATCGATCGGTCAGTCGGTCGAGTCGGTCAGTCGGTCAGTCGATCAGTCAGTCGGTCAGTCGGTCAGTCAGTCGGTCGGTCGGTCGGTCGGTCAGTCGGTCAGTCGGTCAGTCGGTCGGTCGGTCGGTCAGTCGGTCGGTCAGTCGGTCAGTCGGTCAGTCAGTCGAGTCGGTCAGTCGGTCAGTCGATCGGTCAGTCGGTCAGTCGGTCAGTCGGTCAGTCGGTCGGTCAGTCGATCGATCGGTCAGTCGGTCGGTCAGTCGGTCGGTCGGTCAGTCGGTCAGTCGGTCGATCGGTCGGTCAGTCGATCGGTCAGTCGGTCGGTCAGTCGATCGGTCGATCGGTCGATCAGATCGGTCAATCGGTCGGTCAGTCGGTCGGTCAGTCGATCGATCGGTCGATCAGTCGGTCGATCAGTCGGTCAGTCGGTCAGTCAGTCGGTCGATCAGTCGGTCAGTCGGTCGAGTCGGTCAGTCGGTCAGTCGAGTCGGTCAGTCGGTCAGTCGGTCGGTCGGTCAGTCGATCGGTCAGTCGGTCAGTCGGTCAGTCGGTCAGTCAGTCGGTCAGTCGGTCGAGTCGATCGGTCAGTCGATCGGTCGGTCGGTCAGTCGATCAGTCGATCGGTCGATCGAGTCGGTCGGTCAGTCGATCGGTCGGTCAGTCAGTCGGTCAGTCGATCGGTCGGTCGATCGGTCAGTCGATCGGTCGGTCAGTCGGTCGATCAGTCGGTCGGTCAGTCGGTCAGTCGGTCGGTCGGTCAGTCAGTCGATCGGTCGGTCAGTCGATCGGTCGGTCAGTCGATCGATCGGTCAGTCGATCGGTCAGTCAGTCGATCGGTCGGTCGGTCGATCAGTCGATCGAGTCGGTCAGTCGAGTCGGTCGGTCAGTCGGTCAGTCGATCGGTCAGTCGGTCGATCGATCAGTCGGTCAGTCGATCAGTCGATCAGTCGGTCGGTCGGTCAGTCGGTCAGTCGGTCGGTCAGTCGGTCAGTCAGTCGGTCAGTCGAGTCGGTCAGTCGGTCAGTCAGTCGGTCAGTCGGTCGGTCAGTCAGTCGGTCAGTCGGTCAGTCGGTCAGTCGGTCAGTCAGTCGGTCGGTCAGTCGGTCAGTCGGTCGGTCAGTCGGTCAGTCGGTCAGTCGGTCAGTCGGTCAGTCGGTCAGTCAGTCGGTCAGTCGGTCAGTCAGTCGGTCGGTCAGTCGAGTCGGTCGGTCAGTCGGTCAGTTCGGTCAGTTCGGTCTGTTCGGTCGTTCGTTCGGTCAATCGGTCAGTCGATCGGTCAGTCGGTCGGTCGTTCGTTCGGTCAGTCGATCTGTTTGTTCTGTTTGTTTGTTTGTTTGTTTGTTTGTTTGTTTTGAATTTTTTGCGGAAGTGATGTGTCCGGTCGTCTCAGCTTTTCAGAGCGCTCGAGCACTCGCACTCGCTGGGTGGAAGTAGTAGTCTGGGCCGTGTGGGCAACGAGCCGCGCGCATTCGAGATATCACTCCGGGGTTCCCTGCCGGTCGGAGGAGCGAGGATCGCTTCGGTTGCTGTTGACGGACAGTGGTC
>JAZHYW010009697.1:0-15265 GCA_037355805.1 Ixodes ricinus
TGTACTTCAAACAGATTTAGATGCATTTTTTTGAAGTGGTGTAACATATGGTCCGTGACACTTAGCATAACCAATTGTAAAGGTATGCCTGTAACTTAATGTAACTCCTCACCACTGAAATACAACCTCGGTACCTCTGCTATGCAGCTCGTAACTTGCTACATATATCTTTGCGTTCATATTATCCATAGCATGTCATGAAACGTTCACATTAATCACGTCTCCGCTAAAGCCAAATCTATGCTTGGTTATATAAAGACGTAAATTTAGATTAGGCCCCGTGTCATTAAAATTACTTTTATTTAAAAATCTGGTACGTTAAAAATTAGAATACGCTGTAGCAATCTAAAAATACCGGTCAATCAACACTCATATCCAACGTTGACGCCGTTAAAGATCGCGACGCAAAATTTATCTTTTGTAATTATCCCCGTGCTGCAATGTCTCGTCTATGAAAACTAACTTGTCACTGACTTCTTTGTCTTAGCGTCGCAAAGTTTCTTGTCGGTGTCTTTTTCACAAAATTTATTGGTTTAATCCTACTCTAAAAGAGAATGTTCTACTTCCTCCCCCACATATCTCTGCTCGCCTTGACCATCAATAAAAAGTAGGATTTCATCAGTGTCGTTCCAACACCTACATGGACTCCTCATACCCAGAACGTCTTCCGAGCGGAACCAGCTTCCTGCATTCCACATATCTCTGCTCGTCTTGACCATCAATGCAAAGTAGGAATTCATCAGTGTCGTTCCAACGCCTACATGAACTGCTTCATACGCAGAACATCTTCCGAGTGGAACCAGCTTCCCGCATTTTTAGTGTCCATGTGATCACCGGATTTGTTCAAAACTGAGATTACAAATAATCTTTGATGATACAAACCTTGACAATTCATGTTTTACGTTGTTTGTATTTGATTTTGTTCTTTACTGAATGTTGTGCTGTATCTTGCTCCTCCCCTCTGTAACGCCCTAGTGACCGTGAGGGCACTGAAATAAATAAATAATTAAATAAATATATACAGCGTTTGTTGAACAGGTAATCGGGATACATAGCCAGTTTGTGGTGGCCACAGACAGCGAGTTTTAATAACACTTTGATGAGCGTGAAATCGAGTTCACACTTATATTTACTGCTCTGTGTAAAAAAATCAACTCCACTTTTAATCGTCTTCTTTACATGCGCGCTGAGTACTAAGTTGGTGATAAAGTTTGGCAGATCATTAATTAATCTCTCACGCCTTAAATTACTATCATAGGTAATTTGATATCAAATTATACCAATCATTTAAGTTAAACGTTTAGTACGCGTACTGAATATTATTAATATTAGCCGAAAGTGATATCTCGAGAATTGCACAGCAAGTCCAAGTACACATATATGCTAACGTTTCCCTCAGAGCGAAGATGTTGGACCCACGGGAGTATTGCATGGACAGCCCAAGTTGGGCATGGCCACGCGTTTCCCCGTTCGGCCCACCTCTTTGCGAACTCTTCCCTCGTATGGCCAATGTGAGGCCCACGGTGGCATTGCACAGGCAGCCAAGGAGGGCATGCTCACGCGTTGCCCCCTTGTAAACCACCCCTGTGATAATTGTGCCCTCATAAAATCGAGGTAATGCAGAGTTAGTGGTCACTTTAATGTTAAAGAATTATTCACTTGGGCTAGTTGGTGGTACATTTTTGGATTAAAAGCGCTAAAAGACGAGGACGAGTAAAAGAAGACACACACACAGTAGAGCGCACTTGCAACTGAGGTTTAATCTGATTTAAACCAAAGAAGAAACATATATGCCTTGTCAACAACCATCCACGTCATGTACACACAGGTGCATCAACGACAGACTAAGGGAACACGCACTGGCAATAAGATCTTCGCCCTCGGGTAATCTTGCGATACACTGCAACCGATGCGATTGTGGTCCAAAGCTTCAGGAAACTGTTATCCTGAGCAGGAATCGTAACAAAATGACTAGAGAAATTTCGGAAGCGTTTTTCATAAGAAAGTGTGACGGCGACACGTGCATCAGCGCCCCATCGATAGCATTGTACGATTCGGAGGTGGCGTATCTTCAGTCCTTTGTTAGCTCAAGCTAGAAAGATTTTATTTAGATTATTGAACAATGTGTGTACATGACGTGGATGGTTGTTGACAAGGCATATATGTTTCTTCTTTGGTTTAAATCAGATTAAACCTCCGTTGCAAGTGCGCTCTACTGTGTTGTGTCTTCTTTTACTCGTCCTCGTCTTTTAGCGCTTTTAATCCAAAAAAAGTCACTTTAATGAATTACTGCCCTTTTTAAGAGCTTATTTTTTTTTAAAGTACTAATGAAGTGGTTATCGATGAACTACACCAACATTGTAATTATAATTATATGTTTAATTTCAGTAACTCAAATGTTCATTAAATAATGTTAGTTAATTATTTGATTATTTTGACGATTATCCCTGTATATTAAGTAGCCCAGGCCGTTTACTTCAAAAACCCCATCAGTTCAGATTTCACGGCTCCTCTAGAAAAAAATCTGTAAAGACTAAAAAACACCCTGCAAGGAACTTTTTATCATGAGAGCCACGTAGAAGATGAATCGAGGATACCTTGAAACAACTACGATAGGCTATAGACATCTCTGGTTATGCAAAGGGCCCAGAAGACATTCTTTATGGACGTCTAGAAGACATCTTTCTTTAGTCGTTAAGACTGTCTACATACTATACTTCGTCTTACCCTAGGATGGACTAAAGGCAAAAGCTACGGACCACCAGAGCCAATCACGAGCCACTTAGAAATTGTGCGGTATTTCACTTCGATGCACGTATCGGTGCCCGCGTCTCAGATCACTGATGACGGAACGGGTGGACAGTGGTTCGAATCAAAGAGCACTGAGTGACTCAACAACTTTACATTGCAAAAACAGCCACGACATATCGGCTGTTTGGAGCGTCGAAGCTGTAGAAATGATGCGGCGCTTTTGGACTCGAGCATTATTCGTCCACCCCTAATAAATTTTAAGCGTGCCATATTATAGCGTGGAACGTGATTGGACCTGGCGGCCCGTGGCTTTGGCCTTTAGTCCATCGTAGGATGAAACGAAGTATAAACGTCTCATAATACGTCTCGAGGACGCTCCATGAAGGTAGTGACATGTCTAGCAAAAAATTAGAATATAAATTTTATAGAACAATACATTTATATTTTACCTACAAACAGTTCATTGTCCAAATAAACAAATTCTTGACTGTTGCAAATTTATTAGAAAAAAAATATTTCTTTGGCCAAATATTAATAAGTAATGGTTAATTTATTTTAACGGTTAAACTCAGTCTTGGGTAGTAAGGCGTTACTAGTAACGCGTTACTGTAACTTCGTTACTCATTTGGTAACTTGTAACTGTAACGAGTTACTTTTTAAAAATGTAACTTGTAACTGTAGTTCTATTACTTTTTCGGAGGTAACGATGAAAGTAACGACGTTACTTTTGTCGTTATTTTCCAGTTTTTCTTATGAATAATATATCATTGAACAGGTACAATCTAGCTATTCCTTTCACTTTTCAAATTGCCTTTTCCGACATTTTTGAGTGTCAAGTTGGCCTTGCACAAACTTGTGAATACGTTATTTCTCGCGAGTAGCGACCCGGATATAGCCACGTGTAGATTTGATGGAAACAAAATCTAGTTAACTTCACACACGCTCTTGTACTTCGTGACTGAACACTTACATCTTAGTGTTTTGAAGCACTATCTATACTGCGTTTTTTTTTCTGCGCAGACATTTTTTAATTGGGTGAATCTACCGTGAATTAACAATACATGGGGAAAGCACTGCGCATGTTTCTTATTTTGATTTGCGCCACTACTCCGGCGTGGTATCAACAGTCGAGACAAAATTTACTGCTGTTTGCGCGGGGTTTCTTTCTGGTTTGCCGGGGACGAACTGAAATATGTCCAGCGAATTTATGAACTCAGCGCAATCGTCAACGAGCCAGCGATGTGCTAGTGCTACCAAGGACAGAGCATTTGTATTGGGTCCGCGTTTGTCCCGGTGCAATTCCTTCCAGCGCGAAAGTTGGGCGCCTGTACAGCAAGGGCAGGGACGTGTTCGCCATCAAACGAGTAAAACTTTCAGACACTAATTTTGAGCAGCAGCTGCTGCTAAGTTACAATATGAAGTAAAAAAGCGCACTTTTTAATTCTATGCAATAAAACATGGTAAAAGGTGTTTTCTAGTTTTCCTAATTTTTTGCGTTATAGAAAAATAGCTGAAACTGTAATTTAGTTTTAAAAATAACTGTAACTGTCACGAGTTACTATTTTGTTGCGGTAACTGTAACGGTAACTTCGCTACTTTTTCTGAAAGTAACTGTAACTGTAACGAATTATTTTTAAAAGTAACTTACCCATGACTGGCTAAACTGCAAATTGTCACGGTAAAAAGAATGCGTATTAAACAAATGCACCAACTATCGGACCAATTACACCCGTCTATTTTTGCATTAGATATCCAAAATGAGGATCCCTGGGTTCTGTAGCTCGCGCTGCAGAACCCAGGAATCCTGGGTTCGAGCCCCACCCTGCCCGTTGCGATCTGGATGAGCATCGTACCGGCGTGCGGTCGTGTATCACTACTGCGTGGTGCACGTTAAAGACCCCAGGCTAGCGGTTGTACCGCACTGGCTAAATTGCTCATCTACAGCTGAGACACTAGACGCCCACTGAGGCAGACTAACTTCAGGCTGTATAAACATACACACAACAATTTGCTTTGTTGCTAGCAATGGAGTCCAGTCGTTATTCCTATGAAATATGTAAATATTTGCTTACTGAACCATTATAGTAGCGAATTCATTCAGTTGGTTTAGCAAGTTTTTGTGACCAAATGGGCGCGTGCGTATTGGTAAGCAGCTATGTTCATCATATGATCTGGGAAGGTGTATTCAGGGCAATTGAGAACGCCGTTAGACATCTCAATAATGCCTTAATATTCACTCGAGAAATATAGTACCTATGCTCAATTTGATGCACAAGAAACCCTCTGTATATACGGCCGTAAAACCCGAATACCATCTTCCACGTCCGAAACATTCGTCATGCATATCAGACCCTATCATGTATAAAATAATTTGTGAATGTTCAAGTTAATCATAGGTGCATAAATTCAGCATATGCTTTTGATTTCAATATTTTCTAGCATACGGAAATACTTCGTCTATTCCTTAGCGTTGTAGTTTGTCAAAATTGTTCAGCTGTCCCCGTTAACACGCGTTACCCAACTAGCTCATCTAATGCCCGTAAAAACATTCAAGTTTTCTTGTCTAGGAGGCGTAGGCCCCAAAGTATTTCCACCTCCGTGCGAGTTACTTATCAAGGATAAAGTTTGGTGTCAGGGTTCTTCACAGCAAAACCTATTGCATTATTTGAAAGGCATTTTTTATTCGCAAAACGAGTCCAATAGATTCACGACAGGAACTTTCTACTGAATTGTCATCAAATTCGTTTTGTTCAGGCATAAGGTTATATTACGCAGGTGCAGCAACGTGGGAAAAGCCGTCTCGCTTGATTGCACAATGAACCAGGCTGCCTGCAGAAACATTGAACCGTGAGAAAGGATAACAAGATGGTAGCGTTACGCGAGATAATTTTCTAAACTCATTTTCAATCTAATAAAAAACAAAGCAGCGTAGTTCTGTGATCGGTGTCATTACTGCACGCCACAAAGTTGACTCATGCGGTGTCCAGGAACTAGCGGTGCACTTCACGAACAATTTTCTAAAACATTTGGTGACCGTCGCTACTAAAGTGCCTCCTTGACTCTATGTCATTTTCTACAACTTCATTTGCTTGTCTTATGACCTCCGTAGGCATTGACGATTCGCCAGGAGTGACTAGGAGATATGACGCCCTCTCCTGCTATTCTTTATAAACTCCGCAAAATTAGAAGCACATATATGTGGCGACTCCGCATTATGACAATCCGCACTAGAAAAATGAAGGACTTGGGGCCGTCAATCGCATCCGTTATTGAGCGGACCTTCAAAAGGCCACAATAAAATGTACTTGACCATAGCAAATGACAGCTTTAGAAACACGGGGCGTGGCCTAATATGTTCATGCTCCTTGCACTGTGATTGGTTATTCGGCGTTCTCGTCGGTGAAAGCTGAGCTCTCATTGGCTGCTGAGCGGTAATGAGATGCTTGGAACCCGCCACGTCCTGCATCTTCTTAGGCCCTCGGTGACATGTTCAAGTGATCAGCGTCAAAGGCTGCCATTCGGGCTATAGTAATCCATGTTCTGAAACGTCTGCGCAACACGAGGATAGTAGCGACGATCAGCTTGTGTCTTTACCCACTTTCCAGCTCCTTGGCGAGTTTACCTAACACCTTAGAAAGCAAGTCTGTGCAGCTGCTGAACTTGAGTCGGCATGTTTGAATGGTCAACCCAGGGCACGCACAGCTGTGGTGGCTCAACGTTCGGTCGGGGACTCGTGTCCCGACTGATTAGACCCGAGTTCCAGCACGGGAACGTGGCGCTCGCGTCCAATCAGTGCCTCACGTAGGCAGCTCCGTAACGCGGCGCCGATAATTTAACCCTTACGGCCGTGCTATTTAGGAGGCGATGTTTCACCGAGATTTCACTGTCAAAAAGCGTTTGGCATACGACGAAAGTAAATCGGTTCCGGCTTAGAAAGGGAAGAGGTTTTCTGTCGTTCGATGAACCGTTCATCGATAGATTGGCGTCGTACATGAATAAGCGGACGCACCCTTACGGTCCGAAAGCAAAGGATTCTTAGCCCTCCAGTTCCCAGAACTGCTCTAAATTACCCGCTTCTACGCGTTCTTATTTCTCTTTTGCACAAAAAGGGCTTAACCTCAGTGCCGGCCCGTATAGGTACTATGTAATTGTTTTCAACGTCTCTACATTTGTAAGTATTCTTTTGATACCTGTAGACAAGCGAATTAGAGTAAATCCTTTTTAGTAATATATGTTTAATATATAATAACAAATAGTACATAGTATACGTTAACGTCTCCTCCTTGTTGCGTTTATAGAGTAAATTACATTGATCTTCTTGATTTATATTTTCTAATTATTTGTTTGTATTGATTGATGTCCTAAATATACGATCATGAGAGCGTGCGTAAAAATGTAATATTCTATTATTACTGTTCGCTCTGAATTGTTAATAAATCGCTTTGGTTGCACAATTTTCAAGGTGAGTTCTCATGAAAGCTAAAGCCCTACAACACGGAACACTTGTAAATATTACTAAAATAATAATTGAGTCCGAGGAAATAAAATTGTATATAGCAGTGTTCTTTTTCCCCACAAGTGATACTTCAGTGATAATTTGTCCTTTAAAGTAAGATAAGCCCCATGACACTGCGTAGTGGAAAGCTTCCGCACCTGAAATACGCATCCGAGCTGAAGCTATTGTTTTCTTTATATTCTAAAGCAAGTGTGCAGGCGAACTGGTTAATACTGACAACAATACTGACAACACAAAGCTGTGTTTGGACCTTTGTGTTGTCCGTCCCGGTTTTCCCCGCATTTCTGAGTTACCATGTCTGAAAGAAGCATTGTTCTCTTCAGAAAATAGCGATTCATTCTGCGTCGGGAAGCCCTCACGCGCAAAATGGAGTCGCGAAAAACAATTTTTTTTTAAAGCAAGCTTTACTTTAGTTAGATTCTAAATCTAACACTAGCTGGTGTTGCCACGACTTGCAGAGACACTCAATGATGACGCACACTGTCTCCTAGGTCCAGTCTATACAATTCTCGTGAAGTGTAACATGGCAGTGATTTTCTCCAGCATCCTTGGAGAAGAAATGACAGTTATTGCATTTTTAGCCTTTGAGACGGCGAGTCAAATATTAAAGTGTAAACGATAACAATTTAAAGAAATTCTTACGCCTGCAGAGAGTTTTATCAAGCCATTCTAAACATTTTGTGAGGATATCGACTCACATATACTTTTGAAGATAAATGAAACCATTCAAGCATTTTGATTATTACCTGTGCTCGTGTTTCTAAGAGCAAAGATGGATAAGAAGGTGTGTTTTTGAAGGGGTCAGAATTTTTACGTTTCTTGTGTATCGGAGATTGTTCCTTAACATCACGCTCTGCATCTCTATTGTCGAATTGTCATACAACACTGTCTTTTTTTCCCGCCTCACAATTTTAATCAAGAAATATCTCGCTGTACGTTCACGCAAGTCTATATCTCCTGATAGCCTTTGTCAAGTGGTCATTGGTTCCGGAGCACTGACATGACACATCACGCGTTGAACTGCAACACCGCAGATGTACTTGCCAGAAAATTATGCCTGATAGAAGGTAGAGCACGGCACGGTAAATAAAAGCCATACTTGCAGCAACTCCTGATTCCCTAGTGTTCATCCAGGTGGCTGTTCTAGCTAATAATTCCTTTGTATCCCGTGCTCTTGTGTCTCTGCTGTGTCTGTGCGCGTGTGTGCTCTGCGGGTGTATGGATGTGCGTACGTTTGCTTGTGTGTGTGCGTGTTTGTGGGAACATTTGTGTGCGCGTGCGTGTATGCGTGTAGGTGTGTGGCGCGTTGTGTTCAGCTGTGCTGGCTGATAAAATCAGCGCTTAAGTTGCTGTCACTGCGGCTTTTCGTACAATAAAATTTAGTGGTGCGTATTTTTCTAAAGGAATATACGCAGGTCGCGTATATTTCTAAAAGCTATCTTCTCACCGCTTCCTTACGCCACGTTACATTGGAGCTGTGCTGGTCAACTTGCCCGGTTCTGCAGATTTTTGCAGATCGTCGTCGTCTGAGCGTACGACAGGAAGGGAATGCTACTTCGTATTTGCTGTCGCACGCTCAGACGATTTGTCGTGCGCTCCCAAAACACGAAAAAATTATTCCACAACCAGAAGAAACAGGACGTGCCGTCGTTTGGGCAATTCACGAATTTCGTCCACACTTGTATGCCCACCACTTTGTAGTTGTCACAGACGACTCTGGCCCTTGTTGGCTGATTTCGCTGAAAGGCCCATCAGGCCGTCTTGGAAGATAGACGCTGGGTCTCCAAGGGTTTAATTACACTCTCCACTACAAATCGGGGAAAGAACCAGGTTGACGCAGACGGTTTGTCTCGCTGTCTTTTCCCCGAAGAATCCTCAAGCAGCCCATCTGAAGAAGAATCACTTTGCGTTGAATTGTTACGCTCGACAAGCATGGCAAGTGAGCAAGCGTCGGGCCCTCGCATCATACCGAATATCAGTCACCTCAGTGGCTCATAGACGGCTACCGATCGCGCGTTTTCCAGGAAAGTTTGAAATTTTCGTCTACGCGATAATCTTGTTTACCGCAGGCAGTACTTTCTTAAGGGCCAACGCTGGTTAATTTCCATCCTCCAACACCGCCGTGGTGAAGTTCTGAAGTAGCTTCATTCAGACACAATGTGAGGTCATGCTGGCATTGCAAAAAACGTACACTCGGATCTCCCAGTTATACTTCTAACCTTGTCTCCCCTTTAGCGTGCAACGACATGTGCAACGAAATGCGCAAGGTTGCACCGAGTGGCAAAGGCGCAAACGTCCAACGCAGGCGCCATCTTGGCTATTACAACCCGAACCCTGCCCTTCCGGCCCTTCGAACGAGCTGGCATTGACCTGATTGGACCCTTGCACTCTTCGTCTTCTGGAAACTGCTGAGTTCTAGTGGCAATTGATCACCTCCCCCGATATGGCGAAACTTCCGCTCTATCTAGCGCGACAGCGAGAAGAGTCGGCCAAGTTTTTTCTCATCAATATATTGCTCCGTCGTGGTGCACCACAGACTATAACTTCCTGGTATTCCTCCCGGTGGCTGTTCTAGCAAAATGAATCCTTCGTTTCCTGTGCTCCTGCATTTCTGTGTGTCTGTGTGCGTGCCTGTGCAGATGTATGAATGTGCGGTTGTTTGTTTGTGTGTGCGCGTATTGGTGTGAATATTAGCATGCAGCTACGTGCGTGCGTGTGGGTGTGTGCTTCTGTTTTGTACAGCTGTGCCAGTTGATGAAATCAAAGCTTAAATTGCTGTATTGCCGCTTTTCGTAGAAGAAATTTTAGTACAAAAATAGTTTAGGGTGAAAATAATTTTAGCCAATTCATGTCCTGGGGAAACGCTTGGACCTGGAGTTCTCATCAAGCGAAAGCAGCCAGTGTTATTGTAGAAAACAACATGATGTATATTGTGATTTTTGAGACACAATGCATATTGTGGCTCAATAAATGTCTCTACTGACCCAGTTTCTGCTGACTCAAAGTTTGAATAAAAACATAAAAAGGAAGGTCTGTCTGCTGAAGGTACAATATTCTCGCTTGTTTAAAAGGCGCAACCATTGTCTGGTTGCCGTGTGGAGGCAGACAACATAATTCTTGTTTTTTATTACGGAACTTTTTATTTTTATATTTTCATGTTCAACCTTTGGGCGACTTCGGGAAAATTACGCGTGGAGGGCATTGAGATCCGTGAATTTCCTTTTCGTGTACTGTGTTTCCGTGAACAAACGATACCGAAATTCGCAATGTCGTCATCTATTGAGCAAGATAAAAATATCACTGCAAGGTAGCTTCTTTTTTTAATCGTGTTCATGATTGACTAATATAACTGCATTTTTTTTGAAGCTCCAGTTCTCTTTTCGAATAACCTCTCAATGTTATTACAATTTCCACTCCGGTTATCAGACTGTCATACAGCGCTCTATTTTTGTCTCGCCTAATAAATGCTGCAAATTGTTATCTCAGTCTGATACTGTTATGTTCCACATGACATTGAGAGAACAGCAGGCTCAGCTCTTTTCAGTCCCATATTGTTCCAAAGAGTGTGCCAGCAAGAGCGCGGACATTCAGCACCCATCTGGGCGGGAAGCCCTCACGCGCGAATTAGAGTCGCGAAAAACACATTTTTAAAAGCAAGCTTTATTTTATGATGATCCTAAATCGAACACCAGCTGATATTGCCACAATTGAATAGACACACAATGATGACGTACACCGTCTCATGGGTCCAGTCTATACAATTTGTGTGAAGTACAACAAGGCAGTGATTGTCTCCAGCATCCTTGGAGGTGAAAAGACGTTTTTATTCTTTTAGCTTTTAAGACGGCGAGTCGAGTATTTGTGTGTAAGCGATATAAATAAAAACTAAATTTATATTACTGTAGAGTTTTATCAAGCCATTCTAAAGTTTTGTAAGGTCGTTTTGCAGCGGCTGGTTGTGCGTTTTGTTTTTTCCAAGTTACGTAGACTGGATTCCCATACTGAACTTTATTCTAGGGCAAACCTCCCCTTACTTAAATAGCGACGGAAGAATAAATAGTTGAAAGTCGCTATCTAACAGTGCGTGAGTCAAGAATATCTAGAAATTCGCACAGCCACACACTTCAGCAATACCCACGCCTGAAAGTTTGTCTGATGTATTCGTTTTTTGTTCTGTGACGATCAGAGATTTGAATAGACACCCCGGGACTTGTTTTTGTCAGTCATTTTGTTCGTTTTGCGCGTGTATCGATTCCTATAAGAACGCTTCACTGTAATTTTAGGCTTCTTGTGTTATGTCGTTATGGCTGTTTGTTTTGTAGTACTGATATGCATTTATAGAAAACTTGCGCTGTGTAATATTTTCATGCAGTGTATTAGGCTTTTTTTATTATTGTTTCTCTGTTGTTTTATTGTATATTGTTGAATAACTCATACCTGTTATACTCCTCCATAAATTGTGAAAAAAATAAACAACGTATTCTCGTGTTCCTTTTTCCTGGACGTGAAAACGTTTTCGACACTGTAAGCCATAATTTCTTCCTCCGCAAAATGTACAACTTTAGCTTTCGCGGTTCTTCTTTCAATCTCCTTTAGTTTTTTTTTTTTTTTATTGTTTGTGTTGCTGATTAGAAAAGTGAAAATGTGATCACAGAAGGTGGTGTCCCACAAGGTTCTGTTCGTCCCCCCTACGTTTTAACCTTTACTTAGATGACCTTTAACGGCAGTGCCTAGTTGTAGTATTTTCCAATAGGCGGACAACACTGTAGTTGTTTTCCGTCATTTTAAAGTGGCGATGCAACGACTCTTTTACTTTGGGCGAGTACCGCTTTTAACGAATTTCCCATGTTTACGGCCTGTGAGACGCGTGTTCATTTTTCACCACAGGCAATTGAAGTCGCAGAAACAATCAGTGAAAAACGAGCGGCGTTCTCCCCTCAATTCGCAGCCACAACAAGCGGCCACGCTATGTGAAGCCGATTATATGCCGCCAATGTGGATCATAACAACGCGCTGGGGTTGACAAAGCACAGGACAGACTGAAACCGGAGCGTGACCTCCGTGAAAAGTGTGGATTTTCGAGCAAGCGCGAGGTTAAAAGCTTTAAATTGCGATGGCGTATTGGACTGACGTTGCAACAAAATTGTTTATTTGAGCTTTGTTCTATTTCGTCCTCCAACCAACAGAAACGTCCAAATACATTAGTTGCAAAGTTCCGCCGGAAGATCTAGCTTATTGTCTCACTATCTCGGTGACAGAGGGAATAATTCTGTTTTAACCGTTTTGGCGAAAAATATATTTATTTTTTTCGCCTTCACCTGTAATTCAAGGTTGTTTTCAACGATTGTCAAGTTCCTCTACGCGTGGAACGTATTGTGCTTTCACTGAAAAACACTAAACTTTTTGGCTTAGAAAAGAGCTGGGTTCGCAAGCTTCAACATTATGTTGATTCGCTGTACTCGTATTCATCTCGAGATAAAAGCAAGTTGCGGGCATTTTTCATACACCGCGCAAAGTACGTCATACTTCGCGCAGCGTATGCGGCGCTAAGTAAGACGTATTTTGCGCAAGTACGTGTACGTCTTGATAATATAACGTGTATCCAACCTAAAATGCAGGTATATATATCGTAATTCTCCACATAAACGGCGAAATTAGTTATCTTACGCTAGGAGCCGGACATATTTTATTGCGGTTCCCGATATAAAAACGAGTGTAGGATATGTTTCAATTTTGAACGCTTTTTTGTCGAAATATTTTTTTCAGAAGATATCCACACAGCGATTTCAAACTTTATTTCATCAGCTGGAGAGTTGAACGAAACGCACGCGCGCCCGCGCACAAACACACCCCTGCCCGCGCGCACGTCCACAAACACGATTAGACAGGGACACGCACGGTCACGAGCATGCACGCACGTGCACATACACACAAGCCCACACCCACCCACGCGTGGACATGCACACACACTTTGATTATTATAAATTACTCCGAAAGGGGGCCCGGCGCTGGTCCCGCTTGAGGCGGCCTACGAGGTTCCACATTGATTTGGGAAGTCCTGCCCAAATGGGTATGCCCAAGCGTTGCAAGCAAAGGTAACCCACCTGTGCTGCTCTTGGGAGACCGACGGGTGCCTTCTTGGACAGCACCCATACGGGCTTTCTTCGTGGGACCCACAGCGGGCCTACTTGGTCCGGCCACATGGGCCTCCCTCTTGAGGCCAATAAGGGACCTAGGTGGGCAGCCCTCAAGGGCTTTCCTCATTGGACACCAGGTGGGCTCACTTGGGAGCCCACATGAGGCTACCCTCGGGAACTTCAACCTGTTTCGAGTAATTTTATCATTGCCCAGATGATTTGGATTTTTTTATCATTTCATCACTCCCATAACATGTGGGGCATTGAAGTGCATCCCAAATTGGGCATGCCTTAGTTTCCCCGTGTGCCTACTGAAAAAAACACCCCAATTTTAACACTTCCTTTAATGTGCATGCATTTATAAATCAAGAAAGTGTTTGCGAAAGCCCTACAAAAGTGGAACATTGTAAAGAAACAAAATGAAACACAAACCTTTGCACATTTCGAAGCGAAATTATAGTTTTTTCCTCTCTTCTTGACCCCAATGTGTTTTTCTGGATTGAAAGTGGTTTTACAAATCGAACGCACTTTGTTTCTACTAATCATGCTAATTTTCACCTCACTACGGCAACGTACTGTTCAGACAAGGGTCCTTTTTAAGGCCTCTTTTGTTTCTAATTTATATAACCGACTTGCCTCGGAATCTTTCACCCTCCTACTAGTTTGTGTGCTGTCGACTGTTTAATCTATCGCGAATTTACTATCGAATCTGATGCTCTACTACTTCAAAGAAATTTCAATGCAATTCTGAAGTGATGCAACATATTGTCCATGACTCTTAGCATAACCGAATGTAAAGCTATGCGTGTAAATCAATGTAACTCTTCACCGCTGACATGAAACCTCGGTACCTCTCCCTTGCAACAGGTAACTTTCTGCAAATATATTGGTGTTCATATTACCCATAATATGTTATGGACCCTTCACATTAATCACACAAGGCCAAGATTCCGAGACATTCGGGCTAATTTCAAAAACTTGCCACCACGCGGCACTCAAAGACCGATCTGCAGAATATTTTTGAACCAGGAAAAAAGCTACGCCACACTTCCCATTCCCTCCTCTCCCACTCTTGACTTGACGGCGGGGGGACTCCTTTTGTAGCTGCATCTGGGGCCCGATAAGCCAAGATAAACGCATCATGGGCGATTTGCGGCGGGAGGCAGAGCGACCCCTTTCCTCTGGCGATACCAGAGAAAGAGCAATTTTCAGAGCCTAGCCTCTCGGTCTGGTCGGAGTGTGTTTTTCGGAGTCTATTTTTTACCGAAGATTCCGGAGTTTATATTTGTTTGATTCCGAATTCTCCGAAATTCCGGAGTTTATGTTGTTTGATTCCGAATTCTCCGAAGTTCAAGAGTTTAATATCAGATGTGTCCTATTAATAACAACTAAATAAAGAATAACCGGATGTAAAGCGTATGCCAGTCAAAAAAATAAAACGCGTTTGTATAAATATTTTGGAAGTTGAATTTGGTGTTGTTGCCATTGGCAATGCTATTTTGTCCCACGACAAAAGTGGCATTCAAGTGTTGCTTCGATAAACGTCAATACCTTAAAATCATCAGCTCCCGGAGGTAGTCACTAGGAAGCTCGTAGTCATCCCATCCCTTTCATCAATCAGCCCGCGGCCGAGCAGGTAGAGTGGTTAACAACGTCAATAAAGATATTTCAAGTCCCCGCTTTCCTGTTTGATACGATCTCTGTGGTTCATAGCTTTCAATGTTACAAAAACATACCCTCTCCGTTCTGCAAATCACAAATCGCACTTGGCCCATGCTGGAAACCAAAGAGTGGCTTGTTTCGTGACCCGTTGCCCTGAATCAACCTTGACGAGACAAGTGGTAAGACCAGCAATGCGTAG
>JAZHYW010009700.1:0-27857 GCA_037355805.1 Ixodes ricinus
TTGGAGGTTACTTATGAAGACGTAATGAAGGTTGTACGGCCCTTGAATTTTTCCTTGAGAGCGCTGGAAATTTTTAATAAAATCCTGAAATATGACCGTTTTGACTGTTTTGAACGCGTTTTGAAGCATTTTTGAAAATACAATTATTTAGAAGACAAACGTGACAAAACGCTTGGCCGTACGTACTAGGGGTGCCTCTAATCTTAATTTTAAGACCATGACGAGACAGCAAAATATTGCTGTATTTGCGTATTTGTGTAAATAAAATCACCCTGTTAATTTTATTTCTAACTTGTTAAACGAGATGGCGACACTAGTACTAAATGCCTCAAACCGGAGATTTTCTTGCTGTTGCTGTTGTTGTTTTTCTCTCGAGCTCGAATTCGACCGCGATGTCTCGTTGCTCGTGGATCTGTAGCACGTGTCGCGAAAGCTCGCGCTGTAAAGCTCACTGTTCGTGGATTCAATCCACCGCCTCTGTTCGTTTCAATCTGGATGAGCGTAGTACCGGCGTGCGGTCATGCATCACTATTGCGTGATACACGTTAAAGACGTCAGACAAGCAGCGGTATACTGCACTGTCTTTCATTTCAAACGAAGATACCAGATACCCTCAGAGCTAGCTGACTAACTTCCCGCTGTATAAACATAGACGCACCAGAATTACAATTGATGGCTCCGTTGGTCGGCACTTTTTGAACGTTGCAAAAACGAATAAGAAACGTGCCCATTAGTGACCGACCCGAGGTTCCGCAACTTTGTCGCGAAGCTGCCACACACCTGCGATCAACAACCTTCGTGATGCCTCATTGTACATTATCAGTGCCTCACATTATATCTCACTGTATTATTATTATCACCCCTTATACGGGCCTCTCCGGCATTCATTGTACGGGCTACGTGCATCTCTGTGTCGCCTGTGCTTCCGAGCACAAATAAATACCTACCTACCAACAAACAAATATTTTGGTTTTATGTGTTACATCAGTGAGAGCAGTTGTGTTCCTTGATGACAGGGGAAAATATTGATTCCTGCAAGTGCTAGCGAAACCAGATTCTGAAGAACGGTAAGAATTAATACCATGCATAATGGGTTGTTTAAATGCCCATAGACACAGTTGCGTTTTAAGGCTGAACTCCATGGGACGAATATGCTGCGAAAAATCGACGAATTTTGCCCGGCGGCTTTTGCTCTGCGCGTGGAATCAGCACAGTGGCTGTTACGTCGCGCGCAAAGCGAGCGTGCCGTCGGGCGACGTTCGTCAGTTATTCGTCGCATAATTCGCTGCATGGAGTTCAGCCCTTAGTGCGTTTGACTGCGCTGTGTCAAGAAACGGAAGCGAGTCAACTGCATATCAATGCTTCGTATGAAGCGTGGAATTTAATTCAAAGAGTATCTTGGCACGTGACATACGAAGCAGGAATCGGCAGGAATGTCCTAGTTTTTCGCAGCCGCAACGCAGTCAAACACACCCAAACGCTCTCAAACGCAACTGTTTATGGTCCTTTAGAAGATCGTTACCGCTGCCTACCGCGGCCACGGTGTACTGCTCCTGGTACAAGTTGTACCAGCGTGTGCCACTCCATCTGGGAACTCACGCACGCGAATGTATCTTTGGCAGGCTTACAATCGCTCGTGCTTACTTCAAAAGCACCTAGAGACAGCAAGCGTGTCAAAGATACCTTTTTGTGCGTGCTTCATTTGTGTTCGTGTGTATGTTTATACAGCCTGAAGTTAGTCTGCCTCAGCTAGGGACTTGTCTCTGAGCTGTAGACGAGCAATATAGCCAGTGCAGTGCACCCGCTATAGCCTGGGGTCTTTAACGTGCTCCACGGAGTAGTAATACACGACCGCACGCCGGTACGATGCTCATCCAGATCGAAACGGGCAGGGGCGGAGATTGATTGTGTCCTTTGCTTGAGGCTTATTTGTGTTGGTTATTTCTAATTGTCGCTCTATGAAACTAGGACATAATAAACAACAACCATATTTGTGTCTTTTTTCCCTCTTCCACTGGGAATAATCTTTGAGCTTCTCCTTACCTGATCATGTCACTGTATTTGGTAGCGGAAGTGGACGTCCGGAGGAAATATTCCTTCAGTGTACGGGGGTGCAAAACATAAAACAGGAGCCACATGTAACGCTCAAGCTACGAAGAGTGCTTCTGACAAGCTCAATGGACCTTTTCGAAAGTTTGACCTCTGTTGCAAACTGTGGAATCCCTGCACAATTATAGATACAAGCGTCAGCTTTTTGTGTTTGATTGCACGTCAGCTGCAACAGTACTCGTGCAGCGGGAGTTCAAGTTAAAGGTACAAACACGATTGCGCTCGCAGCATTTCTGATTATCACCCAAAGTTTCAGATTCTCACGTTCCGCAATGTCGGTTGTTCCGCCATTGTGCAGTGGATCAGCCGACGTTTACCTAAGTCTAATATCGTCAAAACAAATAGAACTAACGTTGTGGACGCATGTGACATCTATATAAGTGAAAATGTAAAATACACTTGGCAGCAAAAAAAAAAAAAAAGACTGTCGTTTCATTTTTTGTTGACAGCTTCTTTTTCAAATAAATAAATGCTAAAGGTGTAAACAACGTAAGTTCCTGTTTTGACAATATTGGGCTCAGGTGGACGTCGATCAGAGAGAAATATCTTCTCTCGCTTTTATCTTTTGATCCAGTTGACGTCCTCCTCTTAAACTTTCGCGCTCTATTCCAACTGCTGGCGTCCCATTTTCAGAGTTTAATCTTCCCGCGATGCGTAAATTATCTACAAAAGCCAAAAAATAAGATTTTCTAAAAAAAATCATTACTAAGTGCATGCACTGCACGCGCTCATCTCTTCTATATAAGTAATTAGAAGTAAATAATCAACATAAGATAGGAAAAATATACTTTTCCTTTCAAGCAGTTATGTGACTGTAGACGCCAGCACGTGTTGCATGTGTAACTAGTCATCAGCAGACTCCTAGCGAAAGGCCTGATAAGGCTCTGAAGGCGAGACTTTTGTTGATTCGATTTTTTTGTGTGTGCTATGTTAGCGCGCGTGGTCAAACGCTTGCATACGCTTCAAGTGTGGCTCGTAACAATCCCCACCCCTGCCCGTTTCGATCTGGATGAGCATCGTACCGGCGTGCGGTCGTGTATCACTACTGCGTGGTGCACGTTAAAGACCCAAGGCTAGCAGTTGTACTGCACTGGCTAAATTGCTCATCTACAGCGAGTGACTCGTCGCAACATTAAATGGCTGACCAACTACACGCTGTATAAATATCCCCACAACCACAATTATTATTGTGGCTCGTAAGCACCCTAAGATCGTGCAGGGTTGGACAGAGATACCCTAATATGTAGGGTGCCTCAATGTCCTTCTGCTTAGGGTGATGCCACCCTTTGTAGTACCCGATGCCGACAGCACGCGCTCACGGGTAAAATACAAATAAATCGACGAAAACAAAATGTCGCCATAGCACAGTCAGCTCCAAAAACACGTGCCGGGACACGCTCTTTCACGCGCTTCTGAACAAAAAATAAAAATAAAAGTGTGGGACGAAATGGCCAGGTGTCTCCACCCTAAGCAAAGCGCACATGAAGGCACCCTACTAATATGTATTTGGAAAAAAAAATAGTTGCATGAATTGCAAGGAAGGCTAAAATACTTATTTCGAACAACATTTATATTATGAAACATTATTTCTGATATTTTCATTCTCTGTAGACCTTGTTTGGTGGCTAGTGGATAAGAAAAACAAAAAAGAAGCATGCTTTCTATTATTTTGCACTATTGCAATATATTTTCTTAACCAACAAACAGGTGCTTACTCTGAGATGCAAATTGAATTTTGACGTTCGCGTTTTGGCGCCCGAAACAATTTTTCTTTCGTAAATTTAACACTTTCCGTTTTGCGGATTACTAAGAAAAAAAACGGGCCATCAAAAGGTAGAAAATACGTTTCTACCAAAGGTGAGGCGTACGTTTTTTGTTTTGTTTTTCTCTTCACCTTTCTAATTTCTAGGCAAAATCAAATGAACCTCTAAATAACTTTAGTGTCTTCATAAATAACCTCGGAAGTTCACTATGCTATTGTCTGTTAGGAACACCTCTTTCAACAGTGATCTTACTATGTCACGATGTAATGAATCGGTGCTACCTTATCTGTCTGGAAACAAATTGATTTGTGTGTATGTTTATACAGCCTAGAACATAGTCTGCCTCAACGGGAGACCTGTTTCCCAGCTGTAGACGAGCAATTCAGCCAGTGCAGTACAACCGATAGCCTGGGGTCTTTAACGTGCATCACGCAGTAGTGATACACGAACACACGCCGGTACGATGCTCATCCAGATTGAAACGGGCAGGGGTGGGGATTGAACCCAGGATCCCTGGGTTATACAGCGCGAGCTTTCCCTCCACGTGCTCCGAGCTGGTGTGCTCTAGCCCACTCGGCCACCTATCCTTTTTTTTCTTTATTGCACTTGGCCACCGATTCCTCTTTATCTGTCTGGACTAGGCTGGGCTGGATCGATGAACCTTACGATTAATCGATTAAGGCTTTAATCGCAATCAAATTCTTAACGGTTAATCGGTTTTCTAATCGGTACTCAAAAGAAGTTCGTTCCCAGCCAGTGTGCTATGAGCAAAGTTCAATTTCGTGCTCGCGAAGCGTCACGTGTTCGAGCATATACATTACAGTTCTGCCCAGGTCAGACGAACAAGCCGGGCCCGCAGTTGATCCCTTTACGACCGCGAAACTTCACGTGTTGAGATCCATTACGCATCCTGCTCAGGCAAGACAAACAAGCAGAAAAACACGCTGGGAAGCTAACATCGCCATGGTTACTTGTTCCAGTATTCAGCCCATAAAAATGGACGACCTAAGATGCATGAAAGACAATCTCGCTGGAAAGTTTGGCTAATGGTAGACGTCCAGCGGTGAAGTCTTCCAACTGCGAAGAAGTCCACTGCATCATCTGCATAAGCCGTTTTCGTACAGTGGAAGCGTAAGTTCGCTTCACTATCGCCTACAAGCGAAGCACCATGAAGCTGCAGCATGGACGCATCCGCTCAAAACGCAGACAACAATCATACGCTTTTTCACCGAGGTTACTTCTCTTAAAGAAGCATCGTCCAAGCTCTGACTTCTTGTCTTACCTGTCGAGAATGTGGACTAACTTTTTTGTCTTCGGAGCTGGAGCAACGATATGTGAGTCTTTGAATCGTTGAACTATATGTATCCTGCATTCTAATGTCTTGCGCGTGTAAAACGAGAGTCAAATAAGTCTTCAAAGGCAAGACGAGTTGTCGCATTATCTTTAATATATTGCTTTACTAAGAATTAACGCAACTCGACTAATCGATCACTTAATCGATTAAGGTGGCGATTAACTCGGCTAACATGCTTTAATCGACGCCAGCTCTAGTCTGGACCACGGTGGTCTGGACTAAAGCCCTTCGATGTGTTTGCGTTTGTCTTGCAAGTGGCGTCAAATGCGCCAGTGCACGAGGTCCGTGTCTCGAGCGGCCCTTGGAAGCAGCTGTTGGCGCAGTACTGAAATGAGCGGCCCTTGGAAGCGAATGGCAGCGGAGCACCCGCTCCTTGCACGTGTCTTGCGCGTTTCCACAATAATGGTTTGCGGTACTTGTAAGCGTGACATTTTATCAGAGGAATTTAGTCTGCACAGGAACTCTAGTTTGCACTTGCCGGCAGCGCCTGCAACTTATAAAATTTACGAGGATAGCTGGGGTGCGACATGGATTTCTGTATTTGAGTAGTTCTTTTTCGCTGACAGGCAGACAGACGGAATGTGTCCTTTCTTGCCATACCCGTCGCCAATGTTGTGAGCTGCTGTGCACTTGGCGCGCGATTGTGGACGAGTAGTAGAGCCGCGCTGCTTCCTTGGACAGAGAACTCCTTGGTACAGTTCGCGGGTGGGAAACGGTTGCTTCTTGTTGCTTTTGACTCGCCGCGCAGAAGTGTGGACCTCGCACTAAATGAGCTAGGCTTAGGGTCTGCACTCTGTTCCCCAATATTGCTGTGGGCGCCGCCATCTTGGTGCTTGTATAGAGCAGACGCAACTGCCGATCGTCATGATTCAAAAGTTCGGCTTCCTCGGCATTTGATTCGGTGTTAGGAAGCTCATGTAATATTGCTTTGCTCTGTCGCGAAGCGTTTAAACATTTGTGGAGGACGTAAAAGCGTTTCCTGTGATTTCAGATAAATTTTCAGATAACTGGCAGCCATGATATTAAGCCACAATATGGACAAGTGTCGTTACTCTGAAGCGTAGCTTATTTAGTGGCACTAGGGAAGATCATGGCAGAACAGCGCAGCACTGAGGTAGATTTCAGACGCCATGTTCTTGTGCCACTAAATAGTCCACGCTTCAGAGTAACGACACTTGTTCATTATGTGGCTTAAAATCATGGTTGCCAGTTATCTGAAGATTTATCTGAAATCACAGGAAACGCTTTTCTGTCCTCCACAAATGTTTAAACAGTTCGCGACAGAGCAAAGCAATATTATATGAGCTTCCTAACACCGAATCTAATGCTGAGGAAGTCGCACTTTTGAATCATGACGATCGGCAGTTGCGTCTACTCTGCACAAGCACCAAAACGTCGGCGCCCACAAGAATGTTGGGGAACAGAGTGTCGATACTCTAAGCGCAGCTCATTTAGTGGCTCTAGTTCTTCCCAGAAGTGGCGCGCGGCACGTGTCTCGAGCATTTCCACAAAAATGATTGGCGCCACTTTTCCCAGGATAGATGGGCTTTACTCCACAGATCCTGGGAGCGGGTTTTCAAACCAGTATTCTGACGAAGAGCAGGCCGATATAGGAGATAGGAAGTGCAAAACTCCCACTTTATTTCTTTTTTGCTTTCTAGCTTAAAAATAAGCTCTAAAAATAACCACTTTTTTTTTTTTTTTTGCAGAACAACGTTTGCGTGTTAATTGTGGTGGTCCAAACGGCCGCAACGCCGCACCCTGTGCTTTCGATAATTTCGAACATGGATGGAATTTCAATTCTATTTGGAAATCAGAGCTTATTCTATGTTTTGTAAGCCACTGTAACCTACGTATGTACTGGCTCGTATCTCGCGCCGCCTGCTGGCCGCTTCCGGCAGCGGCGGACGCAGAGCGAAGAAGATCTAGCTCGAGATCGGCGGCGAACAGCCCGTGGCCCGAGCCCACCTCGAGCGCCCGACCTGCATGCGCAGCTGCGAGCATGCAAGTCGTTTGTTCCGGAAAAATTCTGCGCCATCTATGAGGAAAAGGGTACAAATAAATAGCGGCTGAATCCCCCTTTAAGCTGGTCCTGCAGCTTCTCGCTGGGCTATTGCCCCAGCATGCCCAGCTTGGCATGGTGGTCACGCTGGTTGATCTGGTCATACTAGTCATGGTGGTTGATCTGGTTATACTGGTCATGCTGGTTGATCTGGTCCCAGTTTCAAGCTGGGTTATTGCCCCAGCATGCCCAGTTTGGCATGCTGGTCATGCTGGTTAAACTGGTCATGCTGGTGGACTTCCCAACCAGTTTAACCTGTTTAGATCAATAGAGAAGATAAACAAGCCAAGCTCTTCAGAAAAGCCAACTCGGCATCCAATTTATTATTTTCGTACTTGCGGCCGCCTCACACGAGCTCAGATGCTACATATCCTCGGCGCTGACACAGTACTAACCGACGCACAACCACTAATTTGTCTTTTTGTTTGACCAACTAGCCAAAAATTTACGGAAACGTACTTCATAAAATAGTATGATGAAAATGTGAGCTCTCCACGTGCGAGTGTCGGTTCTTCTGGTGACTTTTAAATAAACAACTTAGATCGATAAAAAACACACACACACACAAAAAAACCACACCTATAAACAAGAATATAAAAACTTCACTGAAAACACGGGGCACAGGCTTGGTAGTTAGTATAAGTACAATCAAGACGCTTTTCTTCTTGATTTTCTTTTTGTAGCGTTGCTACACTAGCCGAGGTTGAGAAGCTTCGCGTGGCTCTCATAATGAGCCGTACTCCGTGCTGCGCAAGCGCCAGGAGCAGTGACGTCACACGGTGCACAGCTGGCGGGCCGGAGCCGCCGTCGCCGCGGGCTCCGCTGCCACCGCGCGCGCTTCGGCAATCTGCGCAAGTGCGAGGAGCAGTGACGTCACACGGCGCACAGCTGGCGTGCCGGAGCCGCCGCCGCCGCGGGCTCTACCGTCACCGCGTGCGCCTCACCGGTCTTCGCATTCCAAAGGAGTGAGGTCATAGCCACGGCAGACGCACTGGCGCCGCCACGTGCCCAGCCGTGTGCCTCCGTTGCGCAGTAGCCAAGCCTGAGGCCTGGTTCACACTTACAGCTAATCCGCTGCCGCCGAAGCGGAATCAGCCGCGGCAATGCACAGTGGACGCTACGCCCGGCGGCCGAATTCTTGCAGATTTGCCCGCCGATTCGCAAGTGTGAACCAGGCCTGACGCTGCACCGGAGCTGCTTGATAGCGCCTCCCATTTTGTGCGCATAAGCTCACGCTACGTATATCCTGGCATAGCCGAGCTGGAGCCACCGCAATTTTTTTGCATGCCATTTACCGCGTAAGTTTAATGGATCAAAAGTACTTTAAAAAAATCATCAAAATATGTTTGGCGTGCTATGGTGCTGTAATTCGTAATGAAGGTACAACTAAGTGGCGGACATGTCTTTTGAGAATTATAAAAGAAACACTTACCTTCATCAAAAGTTAGAAATAAAGACGCCAATTTTTCTATGGGCAGAGAGAATAATAAAGCCTTTTTCGTGCTCCTGAAAAAAAAGTTTTTGCGAGGTCTGGGGGCATTTGAATAAAACAATCTTTGAAAGCGAGGTCAGACGGATTTTCCTCCTGCCGCGTACTTGTTTAGCTCAAACAACCTAATAGCCAGCAAGAAAGTTGTTTTTCTTTTCTCAGAGGGAAAACCCTCCCTCTCTGTCAATAGGAAAATAAGCGTCTTTATTTCTAACTTTTGATTGAGGCCACTGTTTTCTTAAAGGGGGGTGCAACGATTTCCGGACTTCGGTCAAAGATTTGTGGAAGTTGTCCTCTGACACTTCCGAAGTAAAGAACAGAAAACCGATTTCGCCTGCGTGTCCTAGTTGTTGCGTAAAAAAAAAGATAAATATTGGCATTTCGGGCACCTCTCAACTCACTCCCAGTCTTCAGGGTCACACCTGGTCACACTCCCAGTGACGTCATTCGGAGTGCCATGTAGCTTCCCGTGTGCTATCTCGGAGGACGCTTCCTCTCCCTCTCTCCGCTGACATTAGCGGGCGTTATGCTGCAGCTTAGAGCCGAGCGAGGTCACGTAACCTTTTCGTCGTAGTTCCTTCGGCTGCCACTTGGGGCTGCAGGTGGGGAAAAAGCTCGACTTTTGCTTTGCGATTATGCAGCGTAATCGTGACATTTTTAATGAAGGAGGTGTTTTCTCTGTCCCTCGGGACACGATAAACAACGTAAAAATGACAAGATGCAAATTCTTTTATTCATAAAATCGTTGCACCGCCCCTTCAAATATCCTAAAAAAAAGATGTCATGCTTTCTTAAAGGGCAACTCCGCTTCATTTTTGGTTTTGAAAAAACAATGCAGTCCTCTTCAGTATCGCCTAGGAAGACCACACGTCAAATATTACGACGCAGTTCTGTCTAAATGTTTCTTAAACGGTCCGGCAAACTTTGCAACTCGCCAAGTTGCCGCAATCGGCTGACTCGAGCGGGCGAATTCAGGCGCAACCAACAGCGCAGTCAAGGCTACGGCATGGGCGGAGCCAACATTGAGCTAAACGTCATCTTCATGGCCCCCTTTTGCTTGTTTTTACTTCTCCCATCGAGCGTAGCGAATGACGTCAGCGACGTTGCCTCTCTGCGCTCAGCGGTGTCCACGTGATTGGCGTACGCGCCTGCGCAGCGCGCTTCTTGGGAGCAGACCGGCCGCCCGCCATGGTCCCGCCGTCTTTCGCGTCACAACCACTGTCGTCGTCTCACCGTTTGTGATTATTGTCTCTCGGAGTTTCGTCCACACTATGGACACCACGTGCGCAGACTTATGCCGCAGTTGTGCAGACGTCGTCGAATGCCGTAGACACCAAAACGTGGCGAAGAGTGCGGTGCAGAGCAGACGACACTCGCGCCTGCCACACGCCCGCCCCCATCCCGCCCGTCGTTGGGCCGAGGATCACGTGACATCTCGTACCACGTGATGGCCATGTACTTGGCGGCCCGAGGCCAATGTTGCCGGACGGAGCCGAAGTTTCGGTTTCGATTTCCGCTCGTGTTTAAAATCAGATTTAAAAATATATATCCCATTTTTCGCGAAGCAAACGACGTATAGTGTCTTTTACTAGGGCTTTTTGATTCGAAATCACTCATTATCCCGAAATCTTCGGAATTGAGCGGAGGTGCCCTTTAAAGTGCCTTCAAACCATATGATATTGCGCATACCACGCGGTATGCGCAATATACATATACTGTGAATTACAATGTGCGGTTATAAAAATATTCTTAGCGGGATGATTCACGATTCAACGATTCACATTAATGAGTGTTTGACACTAGCACGCCTAGGCGATAAAAATATAACGTGTGCGTTAATCTTAGAGAGGACGCCCCTTGTCAAGTCTAGCAACGAAAATTTCCTATAATAACCAATATTTCTGATAACGGCCAATCTGAAGAGGTAAGTGAATTCGGGAATTAATGTAATTTTAAGCGCGACAAGTTGGCAGTTCAAAATAAGACACAGTCTGGGAGAACTGTTTTTGCAACGTGAACTTGGACTGCAGTCTTTCATTGCAGTAGCCCTGTATCACACGTGGATGCTGAAAATGGTGCATTGCAAGACACCGTTGTGTACTCGAGAGTGCACAAATAAACTAATAACGAAAATTGTTGATATACAACAGAAAACCTTGGGCTTGTTCACTAGACTTGACGTTCAAAGACCCAGTCATGGGTGCTGTGAGTTTATGCATGGGTGGTGATCCTATGCGTAGCAGGGGAAGGCTTCTCAGCTAGGTTTATTTGCCATATCTGGATCCAGGTATCTTGACCTAGGTTCCCCACTCTGTAGGATTTTGTTTTCTGTCAGTCGATTGCTTCTTTACACAGACTAGAGGAGGATTGGCCACGCGGTACACGCCATTGGCCTGGCGGTGAGCCTCCTCGTACACACTGCGTTCATCCCTACTGCCATCAGTTCACGATTTGTTCACTTTGCAAAGTATCAGTATCTGTAGCGGCTGATCAATTTCATTAAGGGTGCTGTTTCACGCATTTGCGTCGAGTGCTACTTTAAAGGCCTGTTTATACTCCGCAGTTGGGCGCAGTGAACGCAGCGTAGCGCTGAACGCGCGCCTTTCATTGGCCGGCAACCAGAAACTCGATATCTTCGACCAATCAGTGCGCGCTGCGCTACGCCACGCTAGTCGACGTTACGTTGGAATAAACGTACCTTAAAGGCTCAAACGCAGTTTGACGCAGCGCGGGCACTATCGCAGCGCAGAGAGATGGTAATAACAGAGAGTTTTAGTAATACGTATAAGAGCAAACGCAAGCCCCTTACGTTAGCGTTAACGCTGCGTCCTCCACATTGCGCATGAGCCATGCGTACGTACTGCAGCGAGCTATGCGTACGTACGCTCGCTATCGCTTTTTGCGAGCGTACGTAGCAGTCCCCTGCGTGCCATTCTCGTTGCTCTCGTCGCGCACGGGAAAGCGCGAGACTACTCCAGTTTGGAAAATGGCGGCGGTGAGGCAAACCAGTGGAAGTGCTACGCGCGTTGTACGGGTTTGCTTCACCATTGAAGATGACCTCAGCCTTGTGGAAGAAAGAGAAAGAAGAAGGGGAAAAGGGCGAGGCTCGTAGCAAGCGAGGACACGCGGAGTTCGGAGCTGGAGACAGACGAAAGAGCCGGTGCCGAGCAAGGCCTTCAACTGAAGACCCGGACCACTAGACAGCCTTGGCCCTCCTCTTCATCGGACTCTGAATTCATCGGACTCTGAACTTAAGTACAGATAAAGCCTTTTCCTAATGGTAGCGCTTCCCCGTGTGACTTCCTCGGAGCGAGTGGAACTCTGCCTGATCGGGCGGTGTTGACAGGCGACCCACAACCTCCTTAAAGAAATCAACGCGACGAATCCTTTCTAGCGCCCACAAAGATGGGTGTCGGTAGCCAAGAACGTTGGCGACGCCGTCGAACCCAAAAAGGTGTTTACCGTACCGTCGGTACGCGAGCGGTACGACCTATTGCTTGCATATACTTCCAAGCGAATGACGAGGCCAACATAAGATAGTAGGGATCCCACAACACACTGGAACGAACCATAAATCAAACTGCTGGTCGCACAGCCCTAAAAAAAAAGACAAAACACGTTTACAACAGGCAACTGGAAAGAGATTCACGCACTTCATAGCAAAGCGAGGAGATTCACGGTGTTAAATTGGCTTTACCGAATACCCGCATTGGATTGTTTGAGGCAGTTCGCAGGAGCACATCTAGATGGCGGTGAAAGTCTTTACGTATTGTTACGTATGCGTTTGCCTTCCACTATACTAAAAGTGCGCGTTCAACGCGATTTGTAACGTTACGTCGACAGCTAGCGTGCGTTGTACGCAGTGCTGACGCAAGGGTCTTTACGCTATTCTAAAATTAATCACATATCTTAAATCTCGTGCTTTAACGCCAGTGAAAGGCGCGCGTGGGGGGCAACGTTGCGCTCGACATTCGAGACTTTTAGCAAACTGTTGCCGTGTTAAGCGTACCGCACTACAGGAGCCTTTGAAGAATGCTTTTAAGCGCGCGCCCGGCATTCACGGTATCACTCCGGGCAAGCACTTGCTTCAAAGGCTCCGGAAGTGCGGTACCCGGAACACGGTAACGGTTTGCTGAAAGTCGCTATATAAGAGCCTTTACGACGAAACGATCGGTACGACTAGGTGCGAGACGCCGAGTCGCTAAGACGAGTTGCTATGACATCAGATACGCTGCGTCAGGGTAACGCCAGGACATCCAAAACGAAACTGAATCTGATCTCGCACACGGAGTTACTATAATATCTCGATGGTCGCGCATCAATCTTCTTGAATGAAAGTACAATGAATATAAAACTGTCTGACACAAAATAACAAACCTTACTTTCAAAAAAACAAAAAAAACGTGATGCTTCTACGGAGGCGAGCAAGGAGTCATTGCAAACATTCAAAAAACGCACCACCATTAGCATCATAAAATGAACGGTACGTGGGTGCGGAGGGCGCTGCGAGCGCTGCAAGAAAAAAGACGTGGTTTCTAAAAGCTCCGTAGGAATTGGTCGCCCAGTGCGGAAATCGCGATCAAATAGAGTTATAAAGTTGCACGGAAGCATATCGAGACCTCCGAACCTCGGTGAGCTGTCTCGCCCAACGTTCCTTTCCACCCTTAATTTTTGGAAAAACAAGGATTCGCTGAGCCATGTTGGCACGCAGCCGATGGAGGCAGCTGTGGTAAGGCAGGTCGCTCTCCCGGCTGACCCCCAGCGCGCTGCGTCGTCCATGCCAAACCATGTCGCAACTATTCCTTACCACGCCCTTGACAACCCAAGCCAACATTCAAAGGAACATTCTACCCAGTGCTCTGAGTACTGGCCACCCAACATGCACGACTGCAGACGGTGGTGACCCCATGGATCTCCATGCCCCCAGCGGCTCTGGGAACACAGGGAAAAGAACCCATCAAGACCCCATGTTCCAGAAAAACATAGAAAAACTGGACGAACCAACAAAAAAGGTAAGGGCCACCCCAGGCAATCCCTCCAGTCCCTATTCCATCCCTTCCCCCTCACAATCCTACCGTGTTCACATACGCCCCCTCGCGCGACATGACATCACTTCGGTGCCAACGAAACAAATTCAACAAGTTACTGACCGCTGCCTCGGCACTACTGGTTACAAAGGGTACGCCGTGTACAAGTCGACTAACTCAATCGCCGTACACCTGGCCTCCCTAACAGACGCATAAAAATGTGCACCTTGACAGTGATACCTCTATCAGAAGACCAACAACTGCCAGTACAGTCGTACTTTGCATCGGGACCTAACATCCAGAAATGCGTTATATACGGCATTGACCCGGAAGACACCCCTGAAACCATGTCATGAATTAACATCCCATTCACACACCGTGCTCAATACCCGATTTATGGGAAAGAGTCGCACTTGCCTAGTGACGGTACAAGGCCCCGAGCGTCTCCCTGAGCGCTTCTTCTACTATGGCCGCGTTCTGCACCCAAAACCCTACCTTCCACGGGCAATATTCGGCTATCGGTGCTATAAACAAGGTCGCATGCAAGCATTCTGCCCCCAGCGTAATATCGACCCAGAACGGACTACACCAGAGGGACAACCGCCATACAGATGCGGCCTCTGTAAATCAGATGACCATGACATGACGGCCCCAAACTGTCCGATGAAACAGAAGGCCACAGCTAGCGGTTGCGTCAGACCGTGCGTACGATAGGGCAAACGGTCCCCACTTACAATCGCTATCAGCTGCTTGATAACGCGTCGGAGGGACCACTGGAAGAAAATACATCCGGGTCACAACAACCCCTATATTCGAATGTACTCAAACGAAACAAACGTCCACGAGGGCGGCCCCAACAACAAGCAGAAGCTCCACATCCCAGGTGAAAATCCAAAGTGGTGTCACAAGTGGTACCACTTGTCAGCAACTGGTTCCAGTTGAAAACCACTTAGGTGTAAGTGGTTCCAGTTGGGATTGCAAGTGGTTCCAGTTTAAAACCACTTAGGTGTAAGTGGTTCCAGTTGGGACTGCAAGTGGTTCCACTTGCCTCCCAAGTGGTTATGGTCAGAAACCACTTTAGGCCAAGTGATTCCACTTGCCTTCCAAGTGGTTATGGCCAGAAACCACTTTGGGCCAAGTGGTTCCACCTGCCTCCGAAGTGGTATGGTCAGAATGCCACTTCGAGCAAAGTGGTTCCACTTGCCTCGTAAGTGGGTATGGTCAGAAGCCACTTTGAGTCAACTGGTTCCACTTGTCTCCCAAGTTAGGGTTCGAAAACTGCTTTGAACCAGGCAGTCCCACTTGCATGCTCGAACTTGGAAGCCACCACAGTAAAGTACTGATGGTCAAACCTTATCCTTAAGTCAAATGTGGGAGCCAAGAAAAAAAAAAGAACTGGTACCACATTCTAAAGCACACAATATGCCTTGGTTAAAATGCCTTTGCCTAACCATTTACTTCTCTAGACTTTAAAAACACCCTATGTTGAAAAGGCATGGTGCATTTTGGACAGCAAAAACAATCCGTGCCTTATGTCCAAAAGACAGCATAACCTAAAGGATTATTCATTGTTAAATCTTTACCTTACATAACATATGGTGATCCTTAAAATACTTGATACGGAAATGTGTCACTACATTACACAAGATTTCCACTCCCCCAAAAACAAACTATTAAATTTAATGAAAACCAAAACAACACACAAGGAGGACATATAATTTTATTAGTTAAACCAAAAACGGAGAACTGTACAACCGTTGAAGGGTTTACGCAATGGCTTTCTTTCGTTTGGTTTACCACAACCAGACTACGAAAAAACATGACGTGTTTCTTCGAAACACTGCAATTCTATTGCTTTAATCGCGAAGCGAAGTGCAGACTATTCTCTATGTGGAATCTTGCTCCACAGCGATGACATCCGCAGCAATTTGATGATGTCATCACGGTTTGGTTCAAAAAGATAGCAAGTTGCACGGTGAGGTAGCAACAACCTATACTCTGTTTCACCTTGTGTTGTACCGCAGGAAAGGGTACAAGCACGAGCTCCTTGCTCAAGGGCACATCTCGGCGGCACAAGCTCTCGTGCACAAAGGGGAGCTGCCAACGCTATGAGCTCGCGCTTCTAGCCTTCGCTGCGGTACAACATAAGGTGAAACGGGGTATAGTGGTGCATCGCTTAACCTCCCGACAATGTTCAACAAAAGCGTGGCTGCACAGTTAGTTGCACAATTTCGTTTCCGTTGGTCGGGAAAGGGGGGGGGATTGCGCCACACACTGATGCCTCGTTGGCTTTAGAGATAAGTCCTGCTGCCTCACTCCATTCCCGCAGCACTAGAACCATTCCTCCCGGTCGCCATATTGCTCGTAGAGAATTGTGAGAACCCAGTAGGGGATCCTCTCAGCAGCACAGCGCTCACCGAAGGTGCCAGGAACAGAACATGACCGGACAGTAACGGGTTGTGATGATGTCACTACAGACGTTCCCGGGAGATGTGGAAAACTGAGTGAAAGTTGAGAGGCACTACTCTTTTCGATTAGACATATTTAGAGAAAGAAAACTAGCGACCGGAAGCACTAGAACAGTCAAGGAACACAATCCTAAATTATTGTGCCAAAGTTTGAAAAGCATTGCATGGCCACTTTAGCAGCTCATTCAGTCCTGAAGAATCTTGCTTAGGAGAGTTACGACCATTCATGCTTATTACAAAGTTCAGCAAAAATTACACTCACACTGAGGTCCAAGTACATACATGGTTGAAAAGGTTGACATAGCTCGTGCAACCTTTCTGTGACTCGCTTCTGAGCGAGTTTTAGGTGATTCGCACCTTCAAAGTCGGTCACATTGTAGACCTTTGACACGACATACACCTTTTGGCCCCCATCCACATCGGTGACGGACAGAATCCTCTCTGCCCTCACGTACTGACCCCCCAACCTCAAAGCCGTCGAGTCTCGTTTTGATGGGAGCAGGTACCGAGTGCTGTGCACTGTGTGGCCATCTATGTGCACTCTGTCATACTCTACAACCTCTTTCACTCTCTCCGAGGTCAGCTCACTAAAGTGTGCACAGACACTCTCAGGCACCTGCCTCGGCTTAACTAGAAGCTGAAAGCCATGTTGGTTTCGTTGTTTTTTTGCAGAGAGGTACTCTTGGACCTCGTCGGAGGCCCTACTCCTTATTGCAAAAAAACTGTTGCGAAGTAGGGTACGCGAAAGAATCTGAAATGGTACCCCATTTGATGACGACACCAGCTTGAGCAGATGGCCCATGTTTGATTCGTAAGCAAAGCAGGACAGGGCCCATAACGGGCCATGAAGAAGAACTGCTTTGGGAAGGTGAAGAAGAGTGTGTACATTTGAAGTCATTTGTGCCTCACCATAGAGGCACTCCGTCATGACAACAAACTCTGTTAACTTCGATGTGCTCATGTCAACATCCTTTACCGTTACATGTGTTTTGCACAGCAAATACAACGCTGAAACAAAGAGTTCGAAATGCTTGTAAAACTCTTTTGGCAGCACACCCTTTAAACACGGCAGACAGTAATAAAAAACCCAACACTGCCACTCAGCGGCCTTCCAGTATTTTCTGAGCTTCAGGGCTCGCGGTGGACGGTTGAAGCACTGAGGTGGCTTCAAGCCACATAGCCGTTGGTTCACGACTGTCTGCCGCGTCGGGTCCCCAATGTAGTAGTCCTCTCCAACCCCCGTGAACCATAGCTCAGCGAATTGGCGAGCAACCCCAAGCAATGCGCAATGCATGTAGTCAGGGGTGAAACCCCAGACAATGTCGAACCCTGGTACATTCAAGAGGGGCGAGGGTCCCTTAACACCCCGGACTGTGCGCTGAGTTGTTGCCGCAGCCAACATGTCCCTTGATGTTCCCTACTCTGTCCGGTCTTCGAAGACTCCTGCGCTGACGGTATACTTTACGCACCCTGCATGAATAAAAGTAAACAAGACCATTAGGCCCCTGGAAATATCGCATTAAAGTTTCATTACTTTACCATTAACGCAAACTCCAGGGTGAAGGCACCATGGGCAGCCATAATATCCATTGAATTGCAGGACGTTCTGCATAGCAGCCCTTGCTGGAGCATCTGCCACGCAGCTGATGCAGTACACCTAAAAAAGAAAATGTTTGTCAACAAATGTCTATTTACTAAAACAATATATACTAGTTAACATCCTCAGATATGTCTAAAGCCCATGGGGCCCTTAGAGATTGTCAAGTTAAATGCCTTAAAGTAGAGCCCTAGAATTTCTGTCTTTGTGAACTTCCAGCTTTATTGGTATGGTTCACAGGGTTATAACAACATTAAAACAAATTGAATCAACACTTATGGCAAACAATTTCCACTCTATGAAGCAGTGGCGTCACAAGGAGGGGGGGGGCGGGGAGGGGGCGGACCGCCCCGGGTGCCGCACTGAGGGGGGTGTCGCGGCGGGCCACGAGAGTGGGGGGGGGTCGCGGCAGGCCACGCGAGAGCGGGGGGGAGGGGGGTGTCTCGACGGGCTACCGCCCCGGGTGCCGCTGACCCTCGTGACGCCACTGCTATGAAGGGTCCTAAGGACATCAATGAAACATTTCACTCCTTATGATCACTGGGAGGGTCAGGGAACCCTAGATAAGTTGTGTTTTGTAATATGTTGCAAGCCAACTGGTTACCTTTATAAAGCTGAATAGCACAGCAGAGGGAGTTTGCTAAATTGCGAAGTGGTTATTTGTGCAGCATTGGTGACATAAAATGTACTGGCATATCAAAATGGAGGAACTAAAATTTGCACAGCTGTCAAAAGACAGCTCGTGTTTGTAAACAAAGACCCAATATTGTGGTCTGAGGTATTGAACCTTACAATTCAGCATACACGGAAATTCACATCAAACTTCTATTTTTATTAAACAAATTAATACTATGATTTTTCGTCACTATATGCTGCTACGCAATTTGCCACTGCGCAAATTAACAGGAATTACAACTGTTGAAAAACGGAGAGTATAGGCATTTATATGAAAGATAAATCGCTTTAGGACTGAACGAGCACAATTGTAATGATACCGCTGTTAAGGAAGGGTACGAAGCAAAAAGGAGAAACAACATAAACTTTCATAATAAAAGTTAATACTGTCAGTCCTTTTCGTTGCACCCCTCTTCAACAGTGATAAATCACTTCAATGAGCAATCCAGTATAACAGAATGTTGCACCATATTTTTTCTACATGTGTAGCACTCAAAATCTTAAAATAACACGAAACTGACCCTAGAGGTTACTGTGACGCCCTGAGCATCCCAACTGATCCCTTCTTTGGCCAGTCTCTCCATTTGCTCCGAGAAGGCTCGCAGCAGCAACGTCATGTTGGGGTGCTTGTTTCCGTACCACAGCAATGGCAGAACAATGGACCTCCAACGCAGAGAAGGTGGCAGCTCATTAATTACCAGTTGAACTGGCCAGATGGAGTAATTGGACGACTTAAAAGTCGGGCTCCTGTCGGCGTTCATTGACACAGTCAGATCATGAGGGCCACAATTGAGCTGGGTGCGTTGTTTACGGTACAGGTCTCCATCCACCAAGTCCGATTTTCCCGTTCCTTGAGGAGCACTAACATACGCCAAGGACTCGACGAGTTTTTCTTGTATGGCTTCATCCGAGAGGACAGAAGCCAGCTGGGTTTCCACGGGAAGGCCAACAAAAAGCTCCCGCTGGACATTAAATCTCGTCCGACGTATTGCTTCTTGCACACCGAACATGTGGGCGAGATGCGTTGTCTTGCCTGCAGATTGCCCGTAGTCTTTTCCGAAAATGATTCGCACGTCGGACAGTAAAAGTGGAATGTAATGTCCTCAGAAGAAGCGTTGGCGAACTTTCGGAACAGATATTTACTTTCCGGGAGAACATCCTTCCCCAGCAGCTTGTTTTGGAGCTTAAGGAGCCTCTCAACGCTTGTCCACGGGAGGCCTTCCTCGATGACATAGTCCATAATGAGCACTAGGGCGTCTCCAATGGACATTGACGTTCCGTTCCCCAGCGGAGTTGCGAATTCAAGGAACTTCCGTTCACTAAAGGCATCTGTGGCACTCGAGCCCGGAGAGCGTTCAGAGCAGCGGTCACCTTCGTCTCCCTCGTCAGTACTTTCTGGAGATCGAGCTGCATCGCCATGTTCAGAAGAAGTAACTGGTTCGTTGCCAGTACTGGTGGACTGAGTCGACGTGCTTGGAACTGTTGAACTGAGGCTTGCACTAACGCCGTCTGTACTAAGCCTTTGTGCTGTAGACTTGGGGATGTACTCATAAGGCGCGGCACTCGGCTCTAAATACCGTTTCCGAGCTCTGTGCTTGGAGAGCATCTTCCGCGGCAGCGAAGGCAAATCACGGCGTAAGTATGCGACCCACAACAAAGCCGAGAAGTAAGCAAAAGTAGCGCAGAGGGGATGCGTTGGCAGAGGCGTGCAGGCGTGCAACCAGAAATAAACAGTTGATGATGATGACTACTGAACACTGAACAATTGATAATGATGATTACACAACGCAACGTTTTTGTAGATTATAATTAAGTGTAAAATTGTTTATAAAGTGTTAAATATTTATTATAGCCTTTGAATAATTGCAGCAGCATGAGAGCCGGAGTTTAATTAGCCCGATTGTTACAAATTGCCAAAGTTCAAATCCAGTCTGGCCCGATATCCGATATTGTAGCCAAGCCTATGCAGAGCCGGATTAGGCTTGTCACTCCGTTGTATAGCTTGTTTTTCCGATCGCGTGGTTCCAAAACCTGCAAAAAATGCACGCTCTTGTTCGGTTTCCGAATGACGGTGACAATAAGCTGCACATCGTGCCAGTAGGTCGCGTAAAGGACCTTCACCCGGCCGACGAGGAGGACTTTGACCCAAAGGCCGCGTACTCCGTCTTTTGGGACGACCCCGGTAGCGCAGCCAACAGCGGGTACTACCCAGCACAGATTTTGATGATGGCAGGTAGGAGCTTTTTGTGTTATGCATTTTTCTGTTTTGTTGCTTAACCTTGCAAAGTAAAGATGCAAGCCAGCCCTGTCTTATTTCGCAGAAACGGAAGAAGGCCTTCGGGAGAAACAGAAGGTGGCAAGAGTCCGGAAAATACCGATTCCTGTTTCCGAGTTCGAAGAAGAGGACGGAACGATTTCCCAAACAACCGCGTCGCGGAAAGGGAAGAATGTATGTCTTTAAATAGGATCTAAATGTGGTAGTAATCAGCGTCCATATATGAGTAATTACTCTCCACTTTCCAGAAACAGAAAGAGCAACAGCAAGCTGCAAAGGCGAAAGCCTACGCAGGCATTCTAAAGGCCCAATTGCAGACTTTCAGGAAAAAAAACGAGGCGGCGGTCGACGCTGTCAGGGTGTGTGCACTTCGTTGTGAAATTCACCACCTTCCCACTCTATGTTTCTGGTTTATTCAGGCATGATTTCCTTGCAGACAACCAAGAAACCTCGTCTAGAGTCCAGCTCTGACAGCGGTAGTGATGACGGGGTTGTGGCCGAGTCACAACTGGTGTTGGCCAAACAAAATGCCCGGCACTGGCGCCAGCGCTACCAGGACAAGTGCAAAGAAAATGAAAAACTTCACGACATAATCAAGGTGCAACATGCATGCATTGATCAGAAGCTTCGCTCAGGTAAGCTTAATTTTAGTTTACTCTCATGTGCTAAGAGTTAGCAACATCTTTGGGCAATACTGTGCTATATCAGTGCTGCAATCTCTTTAACGGAGTGACAGAAGGTGATAATCTGCAAAGCTGTGCTTTTTGGTATCTGTATCGTATGTAGTTACACAGTACAGCCACAGCTGCTATGAATCTGCTTACAGAGCGTGACAAATTTGCGTCTGAGTGGGCTTTTTCTCTTTCTAATGGTCCTGTACGCTGTGATATATGCTTACTGCACAGCATAGCTGCTGCTGGCAGCTTTTTTGCAGTCATTTTGACGTCACTTTCAGCTTGTAAACTGATAAATAGTTGTATAATTTTGGTGATGCTGCTGTAATGGTGCTCAAGCAATTTGACAGCATTGTGCAATCACGCTATGAAAAAGATGAAAGACGTGAATGTGAAGATGCTGTCGAAGCGAACCTGTATCCAAATGTGGGAAAGGGCAGTGCAACCTGTACCTAAGACAAATTTGTTGACAATGCAAGTTTTACTCATATAAAGTGTCTCAATGGGCAGCTAGGAAATTAAAGCAAGCATCGGACAATTTCTCTACTGGAAAACAGTGAATTGTCGTCTTTGGTCAGGGGAGATACACTCATTCCAGCTTTCATCAAGTTAAAAGACTCGCAGTCTACATCATTCAAAGCTGACTTCATGTCCGTTTCTAAACAAATAATTATCAATCATTGGCAAGGCGAGAAGTAAGTCGCATGGCAACCAGACCACGAATTCGGCAATCCAACAGTCGCAGCCCGGGTATTGAGCAACGGCACCTTCCATAAACATGTTATAAACGTTGGCCCCGTTCACAAGCATGACAAATGGCGGTTTCCTTAACCGCTTGCGTGGTCGCCACCAGTGGCTGACATCCTGTGACATAGATGCAACATATGTACATAAACGCATCTTGGAGTGGTTTTTCAATAGAAGTAATTTTCACCATGTTTTAGTGCATGACCTGGTTGAGGCTCAAGTGAAGACAGCCCAGCAAATACCACAAAGCACAGCCCAGCCACCAAGCAAAGGCCAGGTGGCCAACAAGATCCAGGCATTGAGCAATCTCCAACCCATCTTTGGTAAATTGGTCCATTGAATAACTTCAGCATGTGTGTACATTCGTTAGCAACTGTAATGCATAGCAGTAGCCTTGTGTTTTGTTTTTACAATAACAGCAAGAAAAAATATAGTTGTCAAGGAGGTGAAAAGCTAAAGTGAGTGACAATGTTTTTAAAATATGCTAGAAACACTGAATGCAATGAGATAGCTTGGCTGCATATGGAGTGCCTTCACGGCAGCAGCTATCAGTGTAATATGCTCGGCGAATCTCTCACTCTCTGAAATTACAATCATGAGTGTCCGATGCAAGTTTATCCAAGAAATTCTTACCTCAGCGTGAGGGTCACTTCAAAGAATTCATGTTCGAAGGCAATTTAAGTGCATATGTTAATGATAGATGGCCACGCTACGACAGTTGTCTAGAAAATATTAGTATGATTTCACAGCTCAAATGTTCATTGCATCTTGTATCTTGCAGCTGCGGACCGTAGGGAGTGTGCATCTCCAGATGCCTCATGTGCTTCAAGTGAACTGCCATCACCTGGTAAAACATTTTTGTGTGATTTCAATAGAAATTACTTTATCTCTTTGTGAAAGTATGACCACAATAGTAGTGAAATGCACATTGCAAAAGCCATTGAGAAGCAAGATTTTCTTGCAGCACAGAGAATGGGTCGCAGGCCTATTTTTAGCGGCACAAGTCAAGGAAACGAATCAGAGGCTGCATATGTGGCAGGAGTGTCCGCCCTGCTGTTTCTTTATGCTCGGACATATGTCGCGGGGCTTTGAAATCTGCATCAGATGAACAATTTTCTGTCAACAGTGAAAACTGCTAGATGACATCTGGCATTGGCAGAGGTTAAAACCAACATAGGCAGTATTTACTGCTTCTTATTTTATCATAAGAGCCATGTGGTGTAGACAGGCCTAAGTAAATATACTGGGAATTGCTAGTCTCCATAAGTTTTCGTGAGCACGTCAGATGTACTGTATTTCAATCAAATCTCTGATCTTTAGAAAGGCAAGTGCCGACTGCACCCTGAAATATTCTGTCAAGCATAGCAATCAGCTCAGCGGATATTGTTCAGAAGCTGCGACTGATATTTTGACCATTGCTGCGATCAGGATAATAAATATTTCTGAATGCTATTTGCCTTTCATTTATGCAGCAATGGTCAGTTTTATGCTGAGTGGTAAATTTCGTGACTGAGAGCATTCATTTAAAAAAAAAAAGAATTGTGTGAACTTTTTTTTCTTTCACGTCATTACTCAAGAAGGCGCCAGCCCTTGGAGGGTGCCACAGGGCTGGGTTAGCCGTGCCGTAAAACGTTGGCCAGTGTGGTCTTCCTGCATCAGTGTGTCGCTGCCAAGCGGCAAGGTGCCACATGTGTCTTCCCTCTAGAGTGGTACCTTAGAAGAAACTGATGAAATGATTATTGAATGTGGTATAATGTATGCATTATGTATTCCAGATATTGCACATAGATCGCCAATAGTGGCTACTCGGAGCGTGTGGGCTAGTAACGACCGGGCACCAGTGGTGAATGTTGCCGAAACCTGCTCTCCGCAAGTGCGCTTCGTGCGACCTACACCTACTCATGGTAAGCGCAGGTTGTGATGGAGAGTTAAAGCGCACTGCATAAAAATTGCAGCTTTTGTTTTATATTCTCACATGCTACTTTCACATGGGGGCACCTCGCAATTCATGAAAGCGAACCAGCTCTATCATTATGAAATACAAGACCAGGAAAAATAAGAAACAAACAACCTCACACACCATTCCAAAATTGAGCAGTGTTGTTGTCATCTAGAATAAACAAAGCTTATCTCATATTGTACATTTGGCTTTTTAGTGATGTATTCACATGCTAGAAACATTTTTTGCATTGCAACTTCTTAAAATTACCATATTTTCTCAACCCTAATGCATCTTTCTCATATAAAAATTTCCCTAAAACTGTTGTTGTAATGCAGCGAGTGAAAAAAATCTTTCCAAGCAAGCCTTTTGTAAGTTCCTTGGATAGAGTCTTTATTGTATATGTATAGAGCAAGGCTAAATTGTTTTCTTCCACGTTAGGGTGCAGTCCTGGAGCAGCTCCATTCAGCGACTGTGGCAATGGCAGGGTAAGCTTTGCATTGTTGTGCTTGTCAGACGGTGCGTGAATGTTGTTTCCTTTACAGTTTCACTTGAAAAGAGGTGCCACTATTAGTGTGGAGCAGGCAAACAAAATATTTAATCCTAAGGCTGTCAAGCCTAAGGTGGCAGCAAAGGAGACTGCACAGGCCCTCTGGGGCTCAGAAGGACTCGCAGAGCGAAGCTTCAGTGGGAAGGTGGCCCCCAAAGACCGAAAAGACCCTAATGCGGAGGCACGAAAGGAGCTCACCCCAGAGAAAGTCCGCCTCGTCATTGGTAGGTAAAATTTTAAACATGTCTCCTTCCATTTTATTAAAATTTAATGTGACCCTACTACTTTCCAGAAACGGTCAGCCACTGGGGGTTGGTGAAGAACATCGATGTCTCCGAAACCCTAGCCAACCTGTCCACCGTGCTGTCCGAGAAGATACAGGACGTTAGGAAGCAATTCAAGCGCCGTGCTCTGGCCATGGAGTTTTAACTATAGATGTAGAACTAAAGGCCCGTTCACACTCTTGCGACCGAGTTCGACCGAGAGAGACCAAACCGGTTTTAAGCCTCTTGCGATCTTTTAGGACCAGCTCGGCTGCGGCGGAGCTGGTCCTAAGAGATCGCAAGTGGCTTAAAACCGGTTTGGTCTTTCTCGGTCAAACTCGGTTGCAAGAGTGTGAACAGGCCTTAACAGTTATGTCACCAGCCCTTCAAACGGGGGAACGCCTCTGAAAAGCCGTGCCCGCGCGCCCAAGATGATATAAACTTTTTCGCGAAAACTAGCACATTGTTTACGAAACAAATTTCACATCTAGTGATATTTACTTGGTTCTTCGGCGATTTTTATCTCAGATTTTATTTTTAGCGTGTCATAACCCCTTTAACGGTGATTTTCCTAAAATTTCTAGTGTTCTAAACTTTTTAGTCCCTGTTCTATGCAAAGTACTAATAACAATTCACTAAAGGAATACTCGCGTCAAAATGACTGAAACTTTCATTTTTTTTTGTTAAGATAATCAGCGGGTAAAATGGGTTGTGGATATGCAGCCATGAATTGTTCATCCCCAGAATCATTTTCACTGTTAATTAGAATGTGCTAGGTCGATGTCTGTATGGTTTTGCCTATCTAATTTCTGTGCTGTACTACGTTGTCTATTTTTTGTGGTGTTTTTGTTTTATTTTGTTTTGTTCTTGCCTATAGATTGTCAAAAGTGCATGTTTTTGTGGGTCTAGGAGTGAGCTTTGTATAATTAAGATAGATTTTCTTAAATGTTCAGCGTAATTTTCTTTTGTTACATTGTATTATGTGTTTCTATGCCTACCCCTACTAATGCTCCAAAGGAGCAAGTATTACATACACCTGTATGTACTACTTGTTATAATAAATATATTTCTTTAATAACCTCGCTCACTGAAGGCACTTGACCACTGACAAGCACACAAAATGGAGTAATAGCTAGTATGCATAACTTTAAGAAGCGAGAATACGCAGGCGAGCTGATTAAACATTCTTGAACTTAACCCTTTTATCGTCCCCTCATTTCAGGGTTGAGTTCAAGAGTGCATAGCTTGTTCTAATTTTCTAATTCCACTTGCAAGTGGGATTATTCCCAACTGGGACCATTTGCAAGTGGTTTCCAACTGGAACCATTTGCAAGTGGTTTTCAACTGGAACCATTTGCAAGTGGTTTTCAACTGGAACCATTTGCAAGTGTGTTATGGAACTGGAACCATTTGCAAGTGGTTTCCAACTGGAACCACTTGCAAGTGGTTCCCCCAACACAAATAAGAAGATTTATAAAAAATAAAAACGGCCCTCCAACTGAGAGATTGCATGTAAATATTGCCAAAAAAAGAAAAACATCATCGGGTAGATAAAAAAAAGTCCTGAAGATCTCCCAGTTCCATAACACACTTTGAAGTGGTTCCACTTTGGATTTTCACCTGGGATCAGCCGGAGGATGATATCGACGTCCAGATAGAGGCACTATCCAGAGAGCTTGAGCGCCTTCGGAGACACAAAGAGTTGGTAACCGCACGGCGACAAAAAACAGGAACAACGTTGCCTACATCGTCGGGCGAAACAAGTGCACAGACTACTGTGCCACATCAATCACAAAAGGCCCCTCAAGTAGTCTGGACAGCCATCCTAGAACGCCTCACTGAAATGACAAGACTCATTGAGGATTGTTTGCCCCATGTCTAACCCCGCGGTGCGTCCTTCACAAGACGGAATCATACAGTGGAACTGTAGGGGCCTTACCTCTAAAATTGGAGAAATCAAAACGAAACTCCTGTACAACAAGCTGCATGCATGGGCTTTTCTTCTCCAAGAGCACAATAAACTATGTAATTTATCCCAGTTTATTAGGTACCATCATCCATCTATCCCTGATCAGCGCGTAACCTCAACTATGTCAGCACCGGGAAAAGCAGCAGTATATGTATCGGCTCAAATACCACAAACATCCGTTGATCTTGGAAAATGGTGTAACTGTAACCAAGAAGTTGTCGGTGTGCTCACATGTCCTGTCAAGACCCCTGTCATTCTTATATCATTCTACGCTAGACCACGGCGCACTAGAGTCAACCCGGGATGGATACGGCATCTCCGCTCAACGTATCCGGGGGTCCCTATCCTCGTGGGAGGAGACTTCAATGCTCCCCACAGGGAATGGTGATACCAGTACAACACCCGAAGAGGGGATCAAGTTAGGAATACCATGATAGACGCCGCATTCACACTACTCAACCAGCCAGGGGTATCAACCTGCATTGCATCAACGACCGCTAGGACCCATGCCCCCGACCTCACGTGGTGGATTGGCCCTGGAGTGCCGCAATGGCGAGCGGAACCAGACACATGGGGCAGTGACCACATGCCAATAAAGATCGGCCTTCACAGTGCTTGCCTCAAGAAAATCCGGCGTCGGGTGACGGTCACGCACTGGGATAAGCTTCGGGAAGTATCGGCCACGATGATCCCTACTGATCCTACGGAGCTCCTTCCAGCTCTGCAACAGCTCCTTCGGGATTCGATCATCACTACGACGGTGGATGAAGACCAACCACAACCAGACCTTACCCTTCTACAGCTATGGGCAAAGCGCCGGCAGGAAGACGTGGCTGCGTCTAGGGATCCAACTACGCCGGGTGGTCGATCTTGTGTCAATCATCCTGCGGCTGAAG
>JAZHYW010009701.1:0-38551 GCA_037355805.1 Ixodes ricinus
AAAAACACTCTCGAACCAGAGCGCTGCGCCAACGCTCCGCTTACCCTTTCTCTCGAAAGCTCGTCTGCTTCATGGAGTGGACTGTTAGAAAGCACGTGCGCAGCGTACGGAGGCATGTTGTTTCGACAATGTTAGACGCCGCTTTGATATTGTAGCGTGTTTTCGCGCGTGACATGGCCTATGCAAGAAAAGAATCGACCGGGCAGCACTGTGCTGTGATTGGTTGTACAAATAATAAAAAAACGTGAAATAAACGCCGATTCAGTGCGCGAGACCCACGCTGTCAAAGAGGATGAATGTGGGTGTGGACAGAAAGGTAAGCGGAGGGCGGCTTAGACATTGAAAACAGAAAACAGTTGCGTGACTCCTGGTCTACTGATTTAATAACTCTATTTTTCTTCAGGTGGTAATTGGCAGGCGACGACTGGTGCGGAACGAAAATGCGCCGCCAAAATTGAAGCGTCGGGTATGCGTAATTCGATCGTTTTGGTTTTTTTTTAAATTGTCAATTTACCATGAATACGTTAGTGCAAATGGCCGAACGCTTCAATTACTTGCAGAAAATGGAAAACAACAGCAACATCTGCGATGTCCACGCAGCATCGACATCTTTTGGCAGCAAGCTGTCTTTACCTGGTCAACTCAAAACTAAAAAAGAAAAAGAAAGGTTGGCATGGCTGCCAACCTTTCTTTTCTTGCTGGAAAGTTTGGAAATAGAAGGAAGACGGAAAAGGGGGGGGGGGTAGTTTTGGTCTGACGCCGCTGTGCACAGCAAGACTGGGCACAGAGCTCAGACTTTGGCTTGGCTTTGTGGTAGACTCTCCAACACGAATATATATATATATATATAACACAGCCTCGTGTAGTACACGCCGCGACACAGTTTGTGCACAAATAATTTTCACGCGAGGCGATTACAGAGAGGCACATCAATGTGCCAATATTGTGACCGTGGATTCTAAATCAGAAAAAAAATAAACAGATCCGTCGCACTTGCTATCTGTACTCGGTATTTATATATCGATTCATATTTAAATTTGAGGTTTCTACTATTTCAATTAAAGCAGACGTGGCAGCGCAGGTCTGAGCCGCTAACCGCGCAGTTTGTTCAAATGTTCCCGGCGCCCCAAGCTGCGACAACTCGAGTTCAGCGCAAATTCACATGCCGTAATTCGTGCCATCCTGGCTTCGTTCAATCCTCGATTTCACTAGCGATCCTCAATTTCACTAGCGATCCCCAAATTCGCTAGCGATCGAAACGCCGAGTTCGGTTTGGGAGCGACGACTGCCCCAGAAGCGCGCTAAAAATTACCCACAAAAAGATGCCAGGAAAGCAGGATGCACTTTTCCCCATGCCTGGCATACCGATTAGGATAGTGCACGCTTTCCTCCATGGACGAAGACAATGAGCCGAGCGCGCCTAACACGGCAGCCGTGCCGGCAGAAGCAGCTGCGATCGGTGTGACTCGGTGAACAGGGTAACAGTCCAGTAATGGCGGTCGGTCATTCGGGCGGGTTCAGATTCTCCCAAATGCCCGGATGAGGGTAGGCGGCGCTACACTCGTTAAAATGGCGCCGGCCAGGAAGCCCAGCTTGGAACGGTGTATGGGTGGCGCCACTCATTTTCCAAGATGGCGGTTATAGTGAGGGTCGGAGATGCGTGCCGCTGTTGAGCCTGTCTAGTGTGCTGGCTTCACTGAGCGACACAAATTATTTCTGGCAATACGAGGAAGCTAGGGTGTTATGAGCGCAGGTCACCTCTTTACCCTGAAAACAGGAACGGTGTTTAGCGTAGTATTTACGCAAAGATGCGCGTTTAGTTCTGGAGCGAAACCGAAACTAACCGCTATTTTGGATTTAATTTCTCGATATAGGTCTTAATTTCGGATTCTTTCGTAATTCAAGATGTGTCTGTCTCACATCGTAATTATTTAGTTATAGAAGTTGTTCGTGGGAACTTTAATTTTGTGACATACATGTTCGATCCAGGCGGATATTTGTAGTTGTAGTTGTTGAAAAAATCAGTGCTGATATTTGTGCGTTCTCGCTGCCTTTTCTCGCTCAGATAATTGTCATGGGAAATAATGAACTGCGATCCTTTTAATGGGTTTTGGGTATTTAGATGATTAATTGATTTAACATTATTCCCAGCACAATAATAAGAGAATAATTCCAACTTTTACAATATGTCCACAAAACGTAAAAATTAATAAACGCTGTTCTCACTGCAACAACCCAAATACGGAATCCGAGTCAGACAGCTGACGTGTGTGTGTGTTTTTATAGCAACGCGTGACGCATAGGACTTTATATTACATCCAGTGTTTGACTGTTTGTCTGTCTTGATAACGATGTCAGAGTTTTTCATATGCTAAAAAGAAAACAAAATTATACCTTTCTTTAAAGACTATTATGGTTAAATGGCATATTTTCGTGATCTTGGCGTTAATTGGGGGCATACATTGCCGTGATTTGTATTAATTATAATAATATTAAAATTCCGATATTTTAATACGTAATTTTTCAAGCTCTAATATAATTTGTTGCTTATGATCTAATTTTCAACGCGCGAACAAATATGACAATCAAAAGTGTGCTAATTATCATCACTGGTGCCAATTGCAGCATTTTGAATTACCAAGTAATAAAATTAAATAGTCTCAAAATCAATGAAAACATTCTAGCCATGTAAAATTACATTAATTGTGGGTAAAGTATATTTTGCTATCAAAGTCGCAACTTTTGACAATCGGTGAAACGTCCAAAGTCGCTGCCAATATCCTTCCAGACCAAATGCCCAAAAATAAAAGAAAGAATAAAAAAAAACTTTTTTTGTTTAATTACCGATTTATTTATAACATTTAGTTACTTTCATTTTTACGCTCCGTCGTTTGGCCAATCTCAGCCTTTCCAGTTCGAAGGAACGCCTATCTGCTTGCACGTCTGCTCACTGCAACACGTTTCGTTGGCGTTGGAAGCCGGTGAAACAGTAGCGAGTTTTAGTATTGCGTATACGAGCAAACGCAAGCGCTGTGTGTTTGCGTTAGCTTTGCGTGTTCCACACTGCGCGTGCGTGGAGCCCAAAATTGCGGTCTTGGATGGCGCATGGCGATGAGGCGCACGCACAACGTGGGTCACGCAACTCTATAGCGCAAACGCACACCGCTTGCGTTTGCTTCTATGCGCATTCTATGCGTATACTAAAACTCTCCAGTAAGGTACAATCCCATACCGGCTGCAGCACTACGTTGGGACAGTGAAGAGCGTTGTTTGCATTCGGAAATGACGTTTTGCATTGCTGTAATGTCACAACTCAGACTGCGTTTTTTGGTCTAGACATATGTTTCGGCATCGTCATTCGCTGAGGTGCCTCCGTAAGTTGCGGTGATTGGCTCTCCGAGTGTTGTGCGGGAAAGCAGACGCACGGGATTTTTTAGAGTGATATGTGAAAATAAATAACAAATATTACAGGTTTGTTATGTTCTGATATTTTTAACGACCCGATATAGCTGTTTCGCTAGATATTTAAGAAAATTGGGCGATAAAGATCCCCCGTTGTTTTTATAAAGACGCGTATAATTAATAAAAATCGCGAGAGTGACCTTGATTACCGTACCGAAATATAATTCCAGAAATACCTGCCCACTGAATATAATTATTGACGGTACAGAATCACGTTACTACATTTCTCGCTCTTTATAACTTATGCAAGATAAATACATTTGCGAAGGTGTCATGCAACCTTAATGCGTGAACCCGGATGCGCGGCTATCTGTTATAAACAGATTCAAAATGAATGATCTCAATCTTGCTCAGGTTTGATATCCAGTAATGCTGCCGCGTATAATAAGTAACTGGCAACTAGAATTTGGTCGTACAACGTTTGCCTTAGGTTAGAAGAGCGGAACGTGATCAGAGCAAACAGAGACTTGCCTGCGAGTTTTCAAGTTGTCAGCTCAAAGTTGGTTATTGGTTTGAGCGAGCACACAGCCAAACGAGTTATTTATTATGAGCAAAAGACTTTTACGTTATATTTTTATTGGGCACAACTCATGTGGATTTAGGAAAAAACAATACGCGGGATTTGGCTCTATTGTTTATTTTATTTCAATGAGACGCCTTTGGAACAGGTGTTTGACTATACGCTCCGTGCGGGAACTATAGGAGGCGCTTTGAAAAACGAGCGTAGCGCCGCTAGCGGAGGAGCTGGCGTTTGACAGTGAGGCGCGTTCAGCAGCCTGCGGCACATTTGCGCGTGCAAGCTGTGGCGGCAGAAGAGCGCACGGACGGAACTTTTGCTTTTTGAGCCGATACTTTGAGGGTGACGTGTCGTGAGTGCTAGGGCAGACCTAAGAAGGGCATCTAGCTGTTCTCCGCTTCTTATATATTGAGTTTGAGTCGGTGATATGGGCAATTTTTCTAGATTGCGGTTGAAAAAGGGGTTTAAGGAATTTTCCAAAAAGCTAGATGGCCGCCACCGTAATTGCTCTCAGTGGGAAATTTGTTTCGCTCGTCGCTGTAAACGTAGGACTGCTGGGACGATGATATTTGGACGCGAGTGAGATGTTCACTAAAGAAAAGCGTGTTCACGACTGTCTCAGTAGGAAATTTGTTTCGCTCGTCGCTAGAACAGTAGGACTGCTTGGACGATGATATTTGGAGGTGGTGAGATGTTCACTAAGTTTGTGCACTAAGTGTGCCAAGTTTTAAGCCAGCAGTCGTGAAAGTTATGTTTCGAACGAATAAAGGAATGAAGCTGTACGGGATATCCATTATTGGACCCAAAATGTTGTGTCATAACCGGGCTGTGCGAAGTGCAGATTGGGACACACAGGTTCTGAGTTACATGACCGTAACTCGACACTACACTTATTATACCAAAAATAGGTGGCTTAGGGAATCCAGGTGGAAATTTGGTGTGGGCGGCGTAACAATGGGAACCGGTTTTGAACGTGAAAGGGCTGTTAAGAGAATACCACTCGTCGTGGGAGGTGCACACTTTACAGGTAGGAAGGGACCAGTAGACGGTACTTCCATTTCGAACAACTTTGCGATAGGTGGCTCCAAAGCCGAGAAAAAAAAATTGTTCTACAGGACTCGGGGTGTCGGCGTTTTCACATCTACAAAGGAGGCTAATCAAACAAGGAAGCACACCACATAAACTTCCATACTCAGAAGCCGATTGTCCAGTGATTCCAAGTTTCATTGTAGTTTTCCTTAGATTCATATTTGTCACTTTTTGGACCGTCCGTGTCACACTGGTCCGGAAATCTCATCGACACGTACGATGAGGACGAAACTTCTTTGGAGGGCATTCCTCCAACGAAATTGGCACTGCATACCCGCGAGTGTGGGATGGCATTTCAGTTCGTCCGATCGGCGCCGCTAACTTATGTAGGCGTTACTGGTATGAAAACAAACGCAGAGCGCGAAGCGGCAGAGTAGAATTGTCAGGCGTGCCGACACAGTGGCAGACGTGACCGGGAGACACACAATTTCTCGCGTCGTAAGGCACGGGTTCATCGTTGTCGCTGTCCCACAAAACATCGGCGAGATTGACAAAACTGCTGAAACTTTGGCACCCACGAGATACGACGCATAACCGCTGATTCAGAGCACTTAACGACGCACGCAGTTCATGCTGTCTACACCAGCGCACACCAGCACCGCTGCTCGGACTTCAATGCGTGCACCATTCGTACAGCGGCGTGGTTTCGTTTCGCTGGGGTTCTCACTGCCTACCTTCGGTAACGGCCGCGCGGCGACGCGCCGGTCGCGTTGCACGGAGTGTATAAAATAGACAAAGAAACCGACTCGACTAACTGCGGACTATGAATCGTGAGACAATAAAGAACGGTTCAGCGTTTTTGGTGTTTACTATTTTATTTTTATTTCGGCGCATTTTTGTTTTGTTTTTATTTTCAACGCATATTTTCGGTTTTTATCGGTGAATATATATACTGCTAAACATGCCTTGGTTTTTTTTTTCGGTGAATATATATTCAGGTTTAATCATTACTGTTAACAAAAATGTCGTAAAATGACAGGAATAAAAATGGCACGCATCAAACTGGAACAGGAATTAAGAAACACGCACAACACAAGTACAAGCGAGTGAGATATTGGTACTAGGTAATTTCGAGCGCGTAGTTTTAATGAATACTTAAAAACAAAAGAATAAAAACCTAAAAGACGTCCACGTCCATACAGCAACCGTACATTTCTCTTCCAGTCAAGGCGCCATTAACGAAGGCCGCCATTAAAAACGGGAAGCAAATACAAGTAATTTTCGTACTTCCAAAAGTAATCAGATTACTGTTGTGATTCCTTCCTCGTGAATGTAATCAAAGTATTACAAAAGTACAAAAAAGTACTAGATCACAAGTAATTTGATTACTTGTAATGAGTACCGCTCAACTCTGACGCCAACCACTATAGCACTGGCTTTATGCGGAGAGCATGTCGTCTGCTTCTTTTGCACGAGTTACGGTGACGTCATAGAGACGCCGAGCTCTGATTGGCTCCTATTGGAAGGATAATGGGTAGACCTCAAGGCATCTTGCTTTGTCTACCCACTATCCTTCCATCAGAGCCAATCAGAGCTCGGCGTCTCTATGACGTCACCGTAACTCGTGCAAAGAAGCAGACGACATGCTCTCCGCATTGCCTCGGGGATGTTGTTTTCGAGTATAGTTGGTATGTTATAACTGAAAAGATGAACAATCAACAAGTCGAAAACATGTAAATACCAAACGCTGTTTGGCTTTTTTATTTTTTTTCTCGCCATTGTTTGGTAGCTTTTAGCATTAGTTCGAAATGCTAGAGGCCGTAAATCGCAGCTCGTCGATTCTCGCGTATACCCTTAAAATCAACAATGCGCAAGACAATGCGAGTTTTCTCATCTGAATCGTACATCTGCTATCTCCTTAACGATATTCAACGCGTCAGAGAAAACGCCGTCGCTTAAATCGCGTCCAGTTTTGAATACGGTCGAACAAGGATTACGTCCAAAATTACGATGCGATGTTATTGCCGTTACCTATAAAAGTGACCACGCGACAGCACGTCCAAAGAGCCCTGGAGAATAAACTACCGCAGCTTGTAGACTGAGAACTATTTAGGGCGCAAATCGAGCTCGGGATGGTTAAACTAAAAAGACGACAACTACCGAAAATAGCGAAAACGAGCGACGACACGACGCAGAAGTTTCAACCACAGATGATATTTATTGATCGAATTCCTGCATTTATGTTTCAGGCACCTTCACGAACAAAATAAGAAAATAAGAAAACAAAGAGTAGCAATTAAACCAAAGAAACACCAACTTTTCACAAGCGCAAATGTACACAACAGCCTTGAAGGAAGCCGTGTTCCCTTCCTCACTTTATTCACATGAATATAAATAGTCGTGCCAGGCAATTGATCGATTCACCTACCGATTAATCGATTACTGCTTTAATCGCGAATAATTGTTTTAACCGGCTAATCGGTAAAAATTTAACAAACAAAAAAATTAAAACTTTAACGATTTCTTAGATAGTCCTTGTAAAAATAAAATATTCTATTTAAGAGAAAAAGTGTAGGTGCACTCCGTTTACCTGTAAACTGACAAGGCACCGAAAGCTGCAACCACACCCGCCTTCCCTCTAGCTTATGGCCTCCGGAAATGATGCCTGGAATTGTGCAGACAAAGCTAGAGGTCCGCATGCTCAGTTAGCAGCGTCTACCTCCGCTACGAGATTCGGAGCTAAAGAAGCGATCTACGAAAGCTCCCTTTTGACTCGGGTGTTTCTCTGTTATTCACAAGAAAAGGAAAAGAAAAACTTAGTTCTAACGTTACAAAGTACAGCCAATGCAGAAGTCCTAGCTTGCCTTGATGTATTTCCGTAGATTAGTTCGTTGTTCTTGCTAGTGACAAGGGGGGTGTGGGGTTTCTTGGCAAGCAAAGTATATATGCACTGAAACTTTAAGTTTCCGTTCTCCTTAATGTCCTGAAGTTTGAACATCTCATTAAGAGATGACCATGGAGACGACGGACACTCCATGAACAAAAACACGACCATTAAAAAAAAAGTGGCGTTTACGAGTTATCGATTGTTCGTCAGTTCTCACTTTCATACCAATATTCGTGGAGGCCAGGGAGGGAGGGTATAGAGAGCGAGAGAAGCGGTGGCCATCGGTCACACAAAACAATAGAGGATCACACCATCTGTACGCGTTCTCTCCTTCTTTGTCCGCACTACTTACATGGCCTGACCCCTTGACAGTTGACTGTAAAGTGAGGAGTGGACTCGACCACCATGCCCAGACAAGTAAACCAAAAGAAGTATCGTCCGTACCCTCGAAGACGATGCTCTTAGCCTCGCGCCGGACGACTTTTCAGCCGTTCCTCAAGAGCGGGCTAGAATACAGTAGCGCACATCACTCACAAACAGAATTCGACCCCCTCGCGCGAGGCTAGACACTTAATCTGGGGCCACCTAGGGAGCCACCAATAGCCGTGACAAATGAGATCCAACTTGTCACGGCAAATTTTGGGGCCACCTAAAATTGCCAGCCCGTTTGCCGTCCCTTTTTAGGTGGCCCCAAAATTTGCCGTGACAAGTTGGATCTTGCCGGCCCGTTTTCTAGCTGGCCCGTTTTCTAGGTGGCCCGTTTTCTGCTGGCTATATAAATGTCCCGTCGTCCACTTCCCCGCAGAGTATCTCGGAGGGTCCAGGACTGTGATCCACGAAGAAAGCCAGGGAATTGAGAAGCACAGGAAATTTTCACCGTAAAATTAAAGCTGTGACGTGGCACTGAGCCTGACGTCTTCTTGTGAGACGTCATGCACATAGTCACGTCGCAACTTTATTTTTGAGTCGCAAACTATATTAGAAAAGCATTGCTAAGCTCAATTTGTATACTTTAGAGATTGACTTCCCGAGTGCTCTAGGGGAAAGTAAATATACAGGAATTGTTTCAAGGGCAAGGCCGATGGTTTCTAAACATTTAAAAGAACAGTGCGATCCGCAGGTAAGCAATCCTTTTATTTGTTTAAATTAGATGCACAGCTGAAGATACAGGTGGCGCTTTGTTGTAATAAATACCACATTCAAACAATAAAATAGAAAAGTATATGAAAACTTGTGTGACTTGCTGAAACATTGGTGGAAGCTTGGTCGTTGCTTAAACTTGACACACTTGGTGAACTAGGACCCGCCGCAGTTGCAGGTGCGCTCTCCGAGCCAAGTGTGTTGCAGTCAGCCGGAGCTTCGTGACACAAGACGGGTCTCCGCGGCAATCCGAAGGCCAGTTGCCCCTGTCGTCAAGGCATGATGCTGCTGCGAATAAGAATCTTCAGCATTTTATTATAAGAGGATAAGGGAGAGAGAACAGGTCTTGAATCTTAATTACGTTCTAAAATTTAGCAAACAGCTGTTTTTTTTAGAAAGTAGCTTGCTGGACGTTAGAGTCTATTCAGATGCTGAGTCATCGGCCACAAACATGGCCGCTAACATAACGTTTATTCATATGCTCAACGGAAAACAAAATAAAGCAAAACAAATTCGCCAATTAGATAACCACATTTGCTTTTGGCGGCCATGCTTGTGTGTAGTTACTCGACATTAAATAGCAGTCTGACGTCATATGAATAGGCCATATAGCTTTGGTGGCAGTTTGAAGAGTGGGAACAAAACAGTAAATTTTGACGCCACCAGGAGGTCGCGTGAGCAAACGAGGGTGCACGCACAAGGGCAAAATTAGTGTATTCTAGATGTTACATTCATCATCAATTTTAGTATAAATGTTCCTTGTGTGGCCGTCCTCCTTCGCTAAACGCTATCGCCGACGCCGGCGGAGACGCGCGACTATTTACCTCGGACGGCAAGCTGATGAGTGCGCCGTATACGCCGTGTTCTATCGGCGGACACTTCGGCAAGAAAAAAGTACACCCCTATAAACTATTTACACCTTGTCGCTGTAAAATGCTGGTGGCCACCGTCGAGGCATAGCCGGCTAGCTTTCTTTGCCTCACCTTACCATAGGCAAACCGTAAGGGCTGCGACTGTGACCCGATAACTTTAGAAATTGTCACCCACCACGAGTGCTTGTGCACAGCCGAGCCGGCGTCAAACGCGAAGAGTCCGCGCTTGTAGCCGTTATGGTAAGTCCATGCTAAGGTGAAACTAAGTAAACCTGTTTTCCGTTTTCCACCGGCGACGCCAGCCAGTATCCGAATAATATGAAAACAGGCGATTTTAAACGTGCTTCTTAGAATACAAAAATATTGTGTATAGATACCTGTATCGTCCAGGACAGGGTCCCACTTGGCCTATAGGTGTTGGCAAGAACAAAATTTACTAGTTAGGAACTCTTTCAGCAATTGACTCTATTCCGTTATTAGCCAGTGAGCTACATAATTACCCAGTCGGTTATGCTGAAGAAGACTGTGCCCGCAGTAACAGCACCATCCAAGTTGACTCAGAAGTGATGGTCGTGCTGGTCGTGCCGCCAGATCAGCGGGCAGTGTGAAGCCATCGCATTCACATGTTCCCTCATGGTTACACTGCCCGCGTCGAATTTCTTTGATATCCTTCGACGTGAGCATCCTGAAGAACTAACTCACTGTCCCGCGGCTTCGGCGCACACTCTAACATAGGCTTACATCACCATGATAAGAAAACAAATGTCACCCGCAGATGCTTCCGATTAGATTCGTACTTCGTACGTTCAAAATTCGTCGTCCTTGCACACCGAGGAGAGAAATGGTCGTTTTGCGCATGCGTGCCCGCTGGCTGCGCCTGCGGGGCACGCTGGGCGGCCGCAACTGCCGCCGTCTAGCGGAGAGCAGAGTGTTTTTTTCCCGCTATTATGCTCATAGCCGGCCCGTTTTTGCCGGCCCTTTACAAACGGGCCGCCAAAAATTACAGGGCCGCCTGCGGAGCCAACTATATAGCCATTCGCGCCATCAAAGAGGGGAAGGGCCAACTGCAGCCGTGACGTTGTACACGGCTATTTCGACGGGGCCGGATCAGTTCGCGGCTAAGTCCTGAAAACTTTGAACGTCACGGCTATGGCCGTGATGTTTGACGGCCCCAGATTAAGAGTGTTCTGTTACGCGAGTTGTGAACCCGCGAATCGAGGGGGTACGGAACAGCGTTTGATGTCTGTGCAGGTGGCGGGAGACGTCGAAGAAGTTGGAAAGGGGGAAGCGCTGTAAAAGACAAAAACAGATACACACGAAGAGCTTTCTCCTGCCCGGGAGAAGAAGAAAAACACGATGGAAGGCGACGGAGAGCCTACTTGGCGTTGTATTACTTGATCTTTGTCTTTCGTATATTTGTACATGTTTTGCCCGTTTTTCTAGTTGTTCTGGTGACAGGTCATACAAAAAATCGTGTTTTCTTTTCGGCTATTCTCCCTCCGTGATGTTTTCTATTTTGTTGTAGTTGCTCTCTTTATGCTGTTGAATGTTCTGCTCGTTTCGCTCCAGTTACTGTATTATACTCATATTTTTTAAAAGTAATGAGTTATTAAAGTAATCCGTTACCAATATTTTGTAACGAAATTACATTACAAATTACTTCCGAAAAAAGTAACGCGGCAATTGCAAAATTACTTAAAAAAGTAACGGATTACAAGTAATCCGTTACTTGTAACGGATTTCTTCCCAAGTCTGGTTAGCACTTGGAATATAGTGCTCGTTTGCATGAATTCATATAAAGCCCTCTTCAAAGCCGCATCTATTAACACTCTTCATATAACCGACTCCGCGCTGTTCTTTGCTTTGTGAAACTGCGCCATTATTGTGCCAATGAGGTATCGGCAGACTCCTACGATACTCAGCGCAAGTAATCCAATTACTTGTAATCGACTACACTTTAGAGTAATTTTGTAATTATAGCAACACATTCGTTAGTAAGTAATCGCAAGGGTAATATCATTACTTTTGGAATTACTAAAATTACTAATAACCGTTCCTATTTTCCCCTGCACTTTCTTTCTCTTACGTCATTCCTCCTGCTGCTGCAGTTCCGTCACTTCATATGACGCATTTTGCTTTGTGCGAAGTTGTAAACAACCTTTTCGTTCTTTTTCGAAATTCTTTATGATTTATACAACGTTCAAGTTTCTTTATTCTTCCTCAATCCCAGAAGAAATGCAGTTGTCCATAACCTCAGCATGATAGTGAGCATTATATGTTCTTTCTTTGCTGAACCGTGGGGAGGTTGTTTGTATTTACCACGGCAGTGTCCTTTTTGGGTGTGGATTATACTCCTTGAATCAACGTTTATTTTGTCAAGGTTCACAGTTATGAATTGACCTTTACCTCACTAAGATCAAATAATTGAAGCTGTTTGTGTAAAGGCGACGTGTTTTGAGATATTTATTGCTCCGTTTTCGTGTTTATATATCGCGATTCCAAATTCGGAGGCTCAATGCTAGATATGAGGATTTACGTTGACCATTCTCATGGCTAGCTCATGGTTAGCTCAGCAGTGTTAGAGAGGTCCCGGGATTGATTCCCGAACCGGGCGGTTTTTTTAGCGGCCACCAGTCGCTTAGAACACTCGAGTTGCGCTTTATCTCAGATTGTGATTAATTTAGTTTTGAGTAAAATTGGACGCGGAAGAAAGCGCGGCAAGTCCTACAACACAAAGCCGCTTAGAAGTGTGACATATTCGTTCCCGTCGAATCGTCACTACCATATGGCAGCGTCCTGCATTTCCCAAAAACATTACAGGGGAACTTGACGTTGCGTGACCTAAGCACCAATTTAGTTGCGCCGCTAAATTTAGCCGAAAAATGTTTGTCACGTAAGCTCACGTCACACTGCCTTTTAGACCAATTCAGTTTACCTGCTAAATTTAGGGGTGAAAATTGACGTCACGTAATCTACACACCAATTTGGTTTCACCACAAAATTTTACGAAGAAACTAATGTCACGACCTGACGTCAGGGTACTTAAACACCGGTGTGGTTTGCATTTAAATCTGGCGGGAAAAGTGACGTCACGTAACTTTGTAGCAATTCAGATTCCCTGCTAGATTTAGCGGGAAAATTCATAAAACATATTGGTTCTTCTCTTCCCTAAACGAACGTTTAATAGATTCTAGTCAGATTTAAATGATATCTCCCTAAATAGTACATTCCTTATATTATAGTGCTGTTGAATATTAAGCCGCTGTCATTTTTTTTTTCAGTTTAATATCTACTGCGATCTTTGTTGCGAGCTTCTGCTGAATCTGTTCGAAGTCGCCATTTATGAAGTTTATACTAGCCTTTACTTCCAATATATTTGAACGAAGGTCGCTGTTTTTATATTGAAAGTCTCTCTAACGGGGTTTAGTTGATATATATATATATATATATATATATATATATATATATATATATATATATATATATATATCCATACAGTGGCCATTTCATGCCGTACTTATTTCTTTTAAATGGGTCTAAACATGTTTTACCTTTTGAAAGTGCAGGTTCAGAGGCAAACTTTATTCTAGTTTATTGTTTGCTCTCATTCATAAAGTGTATAATCAGTAAGATGCTGTGTAAGAATAAGCGAAAAGCGAGGACGAATGAACAAACTAACCATCGAAATTGCTATGTAGCCTACAAGCTGGGTGAAGTGTAAAATGCTTCACCCCCTCCTCGGCCTATCTTTCCGCTGCATTTTCGGGCTCGCCCGGTTTTCAGCGGCTGTTTCGTTTGGTTTATCTACAGCCGATGACTTCTGGCGTGTGTGTATAAGCAGAACCGCGCATAGAAAAGGGTTGAACTAAGAAAAAAAATCCCCAGCTGTAGGAACTTTTTTTAAACACGTGATGATCTTGGAAAAGTTTTTTTTATTTATTATCTATTGTTTATCTGAAAAGGAATGCGGATTTTCAGTCCTTCAAGACAGTAAACATCATCTCTACTCTTTCTCTTCTACAGCGCGGAGGTTGTTGTCATTTGTCACAATAGCGGTCGCTCACAGAGGGGCTCATGCGCTTCGAATCGACGTTTAGCTTCTCGACATTCGCAGTTATATAGCGACCTTTACTTTAGTAGAATCAAATAAGTATTCAGTTGTGGCTATCATTAAGGCCGCCATGGGCCGTACTGTTTCTGAAAAAAAAAAGTGGAATAAAAGAGCGGTTCACAAATACACTCGAGTCAACCCAGCGTTATATTACTTTAATTTCCCCTGAGCTTCCTTGCTTCAGCCTTCCACTCTGCTACTAAGACAAAAATTACTTTTAGCTACGTGAATATTATTATCAAATTTGAAGTTTGTCATCCAGACGTACACACATATATAGGCATAATATAAATGTAAACGCACTAATAAACGGAATATGACCATCATAGAAGAAACGTCGAAATGCTATCGCATTTCAACCAGACAAGCACACGTTACTGGAAAAAAATGAAAGAGGTTTACAATCCCCTGTGACGCCGGATTAGAGCGCAGCTCTTGAGGAGGAGGTGAGGGTACGGAGAGGACGGTATGCCCCTTCTCCTCCTCCATACCCTCCCCTCCTCCTGTCCTCCTCGCCTCCCATTTAGGGGAAAATTTCCCGCTAAATTTAGAGTAGAACTTTTCAGCGGGAAAAATTTCCGCTAAATTTAGCGGAGAATTTTTTTCCTCTAAATTTAGCGGGAATTTTTTTCCGCCAAATTTAGCGGGAAAGTTTTCCGCTAAATTTAGTGGGAAAAATTTCCGCTTAATTTACCCGGCAAGATTTTCCCGCGAAGTTGCAGGAATGGTTTCCGCCAAATTTAGCGGGGAATGTTTTCTGACGTCACGTGTGACGTCATTTATGATCTGGATCACTGGTGACCCTCGTGACGTCACACGTGACGTCACGTGTGACGTCATCAAGGGAAACGTCCCATAATGCACCGCGCGGTTACGCCGACGGCGACGCCGATCAAGCCGGAAACGGGCGCCTAAGAGCTGCGCTCTAAAAGTAACTGAATAGAGTTACTCGTTACTCGCTCGAAAAGTAACTAAGCATGTTAATCGTTACTGAGATTCAAAAGAAACGCGCTCCTTGAGCTAAAAAATACCATTACTCTCTCGTTAGTTTCAGTGTGTCGTTTTTCTGTAGCGCCTATTTCCGGTATTTAAGCATGGATATGCTGAACTCCCGCATCATGCCGGATCTTGATTGAAAGGATGAAATGCAAATCAGTGTTACTGTGGCTATAAGCATCTGTTATGCATGTGCGTTGAAACGGAGACGTTGCAAAAAAATGTATGTACTCACTTTGATCTACTAGCTGGTTCGTGACGCAATGATCTATTTGTGCTTTAGCACAGATAGTATCCTTAGGTAGAACGTCCTTCCTGACACGAAAACCAAATTGGGTATGCTGTACGCGTTCCCTTCCTGAAGTAACTATAAATACCGTTAGTCGTTACTCCATCAAAAAGTAATAAAAGTACATTACTCGTTCCTTTTCTCCAAAAGTAAATAAATACTTATTTCGTTGCCCAAAAAAGTAACTAGTTAATAATTCAACATATTTTACGTTACTTGAACCTAGCAGAATATATTTTGTGAAAGATTGAAGAGAGGCGATTGGTACTCGGTGTATTTGTAGAGCCTTACTAACGCGTTCGACTATTTGAGCCACGACATTCTGCTTCAATAATTAGAGCACTATGGTATTCGAGGTATCCCTTTGGCGCTAAGAAAGTCATACTTAGATCATCGAAATCACTAGGTAAACATCGCCAGCTATTCTTCTGAAACCAAATATTATATCCGTTCTGGACTAACACAAGGTAGTATTCGCGGCCCTCTTCGGCCGAGAATACTTCATTGAACATTTGAATGAATGATATGGTTAACATAAACTCGGTATCAAAATTGATTATTTACGCAGACGACACTAGCATCTTCTTTATCAGGGCACAAATGAGGATGAACTGGCAGACAGGGCAAACTTGGCTTTAATACAGCGTGAAGATTTGGCGCAGTGCAATGGTTTACCAACTAATATTAACAAAACAAAAGCTGTAATCTTTCGACCAAAAAGTAGACTATTACAATTAACAAGAACTATTGTATTAACTCGTGTCTAATAGAAACTGCCACTTCTTTCAACACTTTGGGTGTGTTTTCTTATTCAGAGAATATGTTACGGGATGACCATATCTACAATGCTCACTCAAAGTTATCACATGTTCTAGTCGTGACAAATCGTCATCGGTGTCTGCTCCCAACCGCAGTCAAAGTACCGTATTTTCTGGATTATAATCCGCACCCGGTGTAAAGTCTGCAGGGGCAAATATGGGGTCAAAAATACAAGTTTTTGCTTAGAAAGTCCGCACTCGGTGCATATTCCGCACGACGTGCCTAAACTAGGGCTGGACGTCGATTAAAAATTTTAACCCGACTAATCGCCACCCTTTAATCGATTAATGAATCAATTAATCGGTTGCGTTGATTTGTATAAATATTATATTAAAAAGAATGCAATAACTCGTCTTGCCTTTGAAGACTTATTTTGCTCTCTGTTACACGGCTCAAAGGACATTTAGAATTGAGGATACATATAGTTCAACGATTCAAAGACTCGCATATTTTTGCTCCAGCTCCGAAGACAAAGAAGGTTGTCCACATTCTCCGACAGGAAGACAAGAAGTCAGGGCTTGGGCGATGCTTTCTTCTTTTTTTCAGAGAAAGGGGCCTCGATGAGAAGGCGTTGATTGTTGTCGTGCGTTTTGGCGGAGTGGTCCTTGCTGCAGCGGCGTACATGGGTGCTTCGCTTGTAGGTGATACTGAAGCGAACTTACGCTTCCGCCGTAGCGAAAACGGCTTTTTGCAGATGATGCAGTGGACTTTCTTCGATTTAAAAACTTCGCCGCTGGAGTTTACTTTAAACTCAAACTTTCCAGCGATATTGCCTTCGTTCTCGTGAACTCGTCCATTTTTACGGGCCGAATACTGGAACAAGTAACTATGGCGTTGTTAGCTTCCCAGCTTGTTTTTGCCTGCTTGTTTGTCTTGCCTGGGCAGGATGTGTAATAGATCCTCAACACGTGAAGTTTCGCGGTCGCGCGAGGATCAATTGCGGGTCCGGCTTGTTCGTCTGGCCTCGGCAGAACTGTAATGTATATCCTCGAACACGTGACGCTTCGCGAGCGCGAGAATTGAACCTTGCTCATAGCACCTGGCTGGTGAACGGAAAACCGCTCGGGACAGAACGACCGGATACACGTCGCGCAGCGTTTTCATTAAGGAGGGGAGGGGCATGAGTCACTCCTAGTTCGGGCAGGTGGTCGAGGATAGAGCCATGCGTGCGTCCAGTTGACTTCTTTTTGAGTACCGATTAAAAAACCAATTAACCGGTTAAAAAATATGATCGCGATTAAAGCCTTAATCGATCAATCGGAAGGTTAATCGATCAATTGCCCAGCCCTAGCCTAGACTGAACCTGGTGGTTAGTTGACAGGAAACTCTTCTGATACACGGTACACCTTGAGAAATGTCTGCTTTATTGGCTCACAAAGAATCTTGTAGCGTACGTTATTCACCATTACTTCCATTCACGAGATCCGTCACGTCTTGTCATAATAAACGATTTTAAAAGCAAAATTCCTGTATAGTCCGCATCTGTAGATAGTCCGCACCGCGTTAAGCGGTTTAAAATACTGGATATAGAAAATTATTTGTACAAACTTGCACCCCTTTTAAACTAAAAAAAAAGTTTAGTTTTTTTATCTGACATCCTCTCTTCAATGCCATATGCCTGTTTATTCCACTCGCCATGCTGAACGCTGGAAAGTTTTCAGATGCACAAATAACTGGTCTTTCTTCAAATTTTAAGGTATAGGCATCCTAAGTTATTGATTTTCTAGAAAAAATGAAATAAATATAAAAATGTCATCCTCCGAACTTGCGGTGTACTTCAGAGAATTGTGAAAAGTGATGTTACTGTTTCGTTCGCTAGTTTTTGTTTGGTTGTTTATTATTGATCGTCAAATGTTAAACTATACGCTTTCTAATATATTGAATTGTACAGGTGATAATTTAATAATATGAAAAGAATTCTATTCTCCAAATGTTCGGTATATTTTATTAAACTATGGAAAGTGATTTTAGTGTTTTTTTTATATGTTTGTTTGTTGTAGTTTGTTTGCACCTACCAGCTGTGTGCTTGTACAGGGGGTTAAATACTCGCCAAGCTGTTTAAAAACAGCTTTATTTTTTGCTTGGTTGTTCTATATTTTGTTTGTTTGTTTTCTGTTTGCACCTACCGGCTGTGTGCTTCTAAAGGGGGCCAAAGACTCGCCAAGTTGTTTAGAAACAGCTTTTCTTTTTTGCTTGGTTTCCTCTAATTATATAACCATGCTAATAAAACGTATTATTACTACTACTATTATTATTATCATTATTATTATATAAGATCGTTAAGAGTGTTGTGTATCTTCTGTGAGTTTTGCCTGATGTGAATGTTTTCGAGTTTTTGCTGATGCCAAGTTTTCATCTCTGTTCATGCAAAATGTCGTGCTTCGCCATTTTTGGAAAAATGAATTTAAGTGTCCCTTTGTTACCCAAAGAAACCTTCGTTGTTCGTCTCGCTTTGAAGTCCCACGTTGTGTTACGGGATCCAGGAAAAGAGTATGATCTCATTATGTTCCCTTTATCTTTAATAGATTGCCTGATTGTGTCTATGAGGCCAATACCATCAGGAATCGAAAACAAATGTTGTAAAATTTATGATTGTAGGATTACGACTTTATTGTTTCTTCCGTTGTTTTTTTCTAGCTATTAGTTTGCCTTGCTTTTATCCATACCTTGCACTACTTCGTCCGACTTGCTGGGTCCTGTCCCTCAACTCTCTTTTGGGTTAGATAGACCCGTTAATGTAGTGTTCTTTGATATATGTGCAATAAATATATTAATATTAATATTATTGATATTATAACTACTACTAATATTAATACTCCTTCCGTCGTGTGATTTTGATCGTGTTGTATTTTTGAAATAACTGCATTTTCACTTTTATCTTTGCACGCTTGTGTTTATTTTCTTGTGAATTGATGCTTGTATTTAGTGCTGCAGTGCTGTGGGGCACTGCCAACGCTGTTGATTTTATGTAACCGAGCATTGTATATTTGAATTTATATTGTACCACTCCTGCCAAAGCCTTACAGAAGGCGAGCAGTATGAATAAATAAATAAAATATTATTATAAGTAGTAGTAGTAGCAGTAGTAGTAATATTCATGATATTATTATTATTATTATAATATTGACAGTGTATGTGTATCACGGGGTGAACTCCCATTAGTTTCTCAGGAAGCATATCATCCTGCACTTGATATAGCGCTTTCTTTTGAAAATTCCGTCTGTTCGGTGCATCATTCTGGTGGTCCCCCGCCGCACACCTCATATAATCTTTTCGGCAGACGTACTATGTCGGGATGTATCATCATTTCATAAGCTTTGATTGGGCATCGATCTTCTCCTGATGTAAATGACCAGGTCGTGCTCTTCACGCGAATTATTCGGGAGGCCATGGGTACTTTTATTTCCTTGAGGACAATTATTAACTGCTGCGTTCCTAGCTAGCTTTCTGAGTGAGCTAAAAACGCTACTGAAAAGAAACGACTAATTTCACAGTGAAGTTTAAGAAAAGCGGCATCCAAAAGTGGGAGGTAAAATTCAAGAGTTGCAGAAAGCAATGTAAAACAGTCCTAAATCGCGACCGCCAAGCGAATCGTTACTCAATGGAATCAGATCTTGTCAATCATCCAAAGATATTCTGGAGGCACATTAAACCACGTTCTGGAAGGCATATCAACTCGAAAATTGTCCTAGATAATCATGAAAGCGATTCGAAGTCCGTGCCTGAGTGATTTGCGGAGCACGTTGTCAGTCTACAGGAATAGTACGCAGTGTTTCTCAACTGCGCTGCCTCACTTAGATGGGTTTGGTGACTTGTTGAGTTTCATCAATGTCAATGAGGGGTGCGTACAGTCCTGTATTAGAAAAATGAGAGCAGCATTAGCAGTAGGGCCCGACGGCATTCCCTCCCCGATCCTCAAAACTTATCACGACATATTCACGCAGGTACTGTGCTAACCCTTCCTGAAATATAGAAAGTCGCTGCTGTTGTTCCGGTCCTTAAGTCAGGAAAGAAATGTGATGTTTGTAACTATAGACAGATTTCTTTTCTCTCTCCATTTTCCAAGCTCTTTGAAATGGTCCTCGTTCAATTATTGTCTTTCAAATTTCGAAGTTTTGCAGTTCCCAAACAGCATGGCTTTATGAGCGGCAGATCATCGACTATAATCTTGTTAGCTTTATGCCTACCGCATCTCTTGTGATATGTAACAGAGGTCAGTTCGACGTTGTCTACTTTGACTTAAGCAATGCCTCTGACGCAGTCAATCACACGATTCTTTTATACAAACTTTCCTCCTACGAATTATGTGGCTCAGTACACGACTGCAGTGGTTGAAAAGCTACTCGTCAGAGAGGGAGGCGTGCGTCCGAGTCAACAACACAAATTCGTCGTTGTACAGGGCACGCTCTGGCGTTCCTCAGGGATCTGTTTTAGGACCCCTTCGGTTCACAATTTTCGTAAATGACGTACGGCTTTCCTACTGTTTTAAATTCTTCATTCTTGAAATATTCTGACGATATAAAAATTTCATAATAAAAAAATGGTTACTGAACTTGATTGTGCTAAGCTCCAGAAAGATGCATGTTTTTTTCTACCGATGGTGCTCTGATAAAGTTCTTTTGAACCCGTCCAAAACCAAGGTCGTGACACTCTTTCGGAAAACTCACAATATCTCTTTTGCATATAATATTCATGGGGAAACTTTCTCTAGAGTAAGTGTAATAAAAGATCTCGGAGTCATGGTTGATTCCGGCTTGCGTTTCTCTGATCACTTTGGTAAGCCAGTTAACTCGTCATTGCGAATGTTCGATGTTGCCTCTCGCTTAACCAGGGAGCTCAAAAACCCAATTGATTTTATCACGATGTACTGTTCGCTATCCAGGTCGCAGTTAGAGTATGCCTAAGTTGTTTGGAATGGAATCTCTAAAACTCGCTCCTTGGAAATTGAACGTGTGCAAAAAAGTTTGTTTCTATCTTTAATCATCACTGCATTAAGGAGGATGCTCATTGTTTAACATATGAGGCTGGGGTAGAGCGTGTTGGTTTGCCTAGCCTGCACCGGCGTCGGTGCAGGCGAGGCAAACCACCAGTGTGCCAGCAGTGTACCAGCACCAAAACCTGAGGGTTGTTCCTGGGCTATGTAAAATGAAGATTGATTGATTGATTGATTGAATATTATTATTGTGTTTGTTAGTTTTTATTGCTAGCATTTTTTTTAAACAAGTACGTTTTTTGTCTGTTTTTATGCGTGGTTTTTTGTTTATTATTATGTGGCAACAAAGGAAATCATCTACAGGGTGTCACAAAAAAAATTACAGGTTTTTTCTTTACCACAGAAATAAACTAGGCATCGCCGAGCGCTCATTCTCCGCACAAAGGTAGCACTAGAGATTACAAACCAGATGCCAAAGTTTCAGCCCGAACGGATACCTATTCAAAAGTTATCTATGTGATTTTCTGAAAATTTCAATGGGAAAATGGAGCCCATTTTTGCCCGTTTTTAGTTTCTAGTGCCATAGAGTCCCATGTATTCGAAAACTCCGTCGGCCGCCATCTCCCCATTGAAAGTTTCAGAGATCCTTATAACTTTTGAATAAGTTATCAAATCGGGCTTAAACTTTTGCATCTGGTTGTGACCTCTAGCGCTACCTTTGGGCGGAGACTGATGAGCGTTCGGCGATGCCTAGCTCATTTTTGCGATAAAAAAACCTTGTAAATTTTTTTTGTGACAACCTGGTATACATCCTTCTTGTCGCAAGAACTGGGCAAGATTTTCTGGTACTTTCAATGGTGAAAAGTGACCCTAGTGCCTTGTGGGAGTTTTTATTGCAAAAACTGAACGCATATTAGGTTTTTAGGTGTGTGTCTCATTGTAGCCCACTACGCTGTCTCATTTTGCCCCTCAAGGCAGGGCAAAATGAGACATTGTGTGACTTTCAGATATTGTAGTTTTGTTTAATGTTTCGCTCTCTCCAGTTAAGTAACATTTCCTGAGCATACAGTCGAGAGATCTAAGAATACCCCCCGCCATGTTTTCTAAATATTGAAGCAAAATCAAAAATTACTATTGAAATGAAAATATTTCGTCTCATATTGCCCCACCTTACCCTCGTGACCCTTGTCAGGGTAACTTTCGTGAAGGTAACCATCGTAATCCTCACGAGGGTAACCCTCGTGACGTCACACGTGACGTCGCGTGTGACGTCAATATGGGAGACGTCCAATGATGCAACGCGCGGTTACTTCGACGGCGACGGCGACGCAGCTGAAGCCGAAAACGGGCGCCTAAGAGTCGCGCTCTAAAATGAAAAAGCCTGCGTGGTCGAGTGGTTAGCGTGCTTGGCTTTCGTGCAAAGGCCCCCCGGGTTCGATTTATTTATTTATTTTATTTATTTCACAATACTGCCAGCCCCTTCAAGGGCCAAGGCAGGAGGGGGTAATACAAACACTGAAATCAAATACAACACTGCTTTCAAATATCAAGATTCAGAGCAATCTCCAGGATCCGCACCACAAAAATATACACCTCAAGCACCGCTTTCAAAATCAACCTTTGGAAACCTCACCCCAAAAATATACACTCACACATACACCCACAAGAAGGGTCACACTTACAGGTCAAACAATACGCTTATGGCATTCTCGAATTCAGAAAGGGATTCCAGTGCAACGACACTAGCAGGAAGTTTATTCCACAACTCTACCGCCTGAACAAAAAATGACTGTTTAAAAATATTTATACGGGCATCAATGGCGGTTAAAACTTTCGGGTGGTGCAGGCGATCTAGCCGGTAGCTTTTCGGCTTCACATATTTGGATTTATCAATTCTAATAATGTTGTTGTATATTTGAAAAAACAATTTCAGGCGCTGTAACATTCTTCGGTTTTTTAGTGGCTGCAAACCAGCCTGTCGTTTCAGCGTCGTAACAGATGTAGTACTCCTAAAGTCAGAAAAGATTGAGCGCACTGCCAGTGACTGTACGTTTTCAAGCTCCCTTGAAAGTGTGACCTGCCAGGGATCCCAGACTTCGGATGCGTACTCTAGGGTTGGTCTTATTAGAGCTTTATACGCAAGAGTCTTAACCGAAGGAGGTGTCCTAAACAGCCTTCTTCGCAGATACCAGAGTTTTTTATTGCCTTGTTTTTTATATAGTCCACATGTTTGTTCCATTTTAGGTCACTCGTGATAATCACGCCCAAGTACTTGTAGCTATCAACTTTGGAAAGCTTAGCTGCATCAAGCTCATAATCAAAACACAATGCATTCTTCTTTGTTGTAATATGCATGTATTTAGTTTTTCCGGTATTGATTTTCATGTTATTTTCGCTGCACCATGCCGAAATATCGGATAAGGTATTATTCAGTGATTCCTGAAAGCGGTGTCTCTTTTATTTACCCTTTCAATTTAGCGGTCTCGTAATTTCGAGAACCTTGTCATCTGATCGAAGTAATGCTCTACGCGCCAAACATTCTACGCCGAATTTTCCAGAAGCTCAGGCGGATACATAAGGGACTCCCATGGCGAGCCGGAGTTAGTCTCGCTCCAGCGCTTGATCCTGCGGCCACGCCGCCATCGACGCCTGTGACGCTAGTCTTTCTCTATTTTGTTTTGGGAACAAGTTTGCCCCATTAAACGTTTAGTTTATTAAAGCGAAAGCCTTATATATCTCATCGTTCAGTCGACCTGGAGAAAAGTTTGGCGACACGGAAGGTCCTAAAATATGCCAAAATTTCTCGTCAGAGAGCGCGCTGTCTTGGGGGTTCGCTATCACCGGGACCAATGATAGGCGCCAAAAGTGCCTCGTCAGAGAATGCGCTGTCTTCGAAGGTTCACTATTACGATTACGTGACCACTCAGGTGAATTAGGGGCAATGAAATTAAGAAGGATGACAAAGCGCATTAAGAGGAATCAAAGTGAATTAGGTAAATTATGTTTCTGTGTTTAATGCATCGGCACTTGGGCTTTCGTCTTCAAGTTGTCTTGGGGATAACATAACAGACCCTGCGACTTTTTTTCAGTTTTCGTCGCCTCACCAATTGTCAGTCGGGACAATATATGTACAAGTGCGTTAGGTCTAGTAGTGGTCCTCGCGACGGTGGTCTTCGCGGTGCCGTCATGGTCTGCTGACTTCTAGCAGGCATGGTCTCGAGTGCCTGGTGAGGGCTACCTGCGTGCCCGGCTTGCAGACGAGCCGGCCGAATTTCCGGCGACGCAGGAAGTCAAGCACCCCGTGGTGGGTTGGGGCTGTAGGGGTTGACGCCGGTGTTGTCCGGGCGGTGGTCTTCGCGGGCCTTGAAGTCTTTCTGTTTGCGGTCGAGCTTGTAACCGAGCAGCGTGAGCACCCTGCCGATCGAAGACATTGTGTGTACCACTGGTCTGGCTGGCTCTCTGACGATGGAAATCTACTAGAAGAAAGGCGGAGGAAAAAGCTCTTGAAACGCGAAATAAACACTCTAAAACACTTGAAGAATATTGTTACGCTAGAAATTGCTCTAAAAATTCATATTTCCACCGAACAACAAGAACGCGGAATGCACAGCCAGAAAGCATTCAAAGTATTTGAAAAAGCGACTTCATGTCTCTGAAACTGTTGTTCGCAGTACTTCGTGTCGTATTTTGTGTTATTTTTGTGCTTGATATATAACCATTCAGTGTGTTAGTAATGTTTACATTGTGAACCATGTCTCTATTAGTGTTTTATTCATGTTCACTTTTTTGTTTCTCACCCCTATCACGGTCTTTATGTGAAAACTAATAGTATTGTAAAATAAAAAAGAAGACACGTCTTACGCCCAGCTGGATTCCTCTTCAATACATCAAGCAACGGCGCAACGGGATAAACAAAGCTTGAATCTCCGGTCACAAAAAGAAAAATATATTTAGAGTTGAAATATGAACTGAACCAAATCATTGTGACTTTCCTATATACGCCCACTATTTGCACAGATGTTCGATGAGAAAATATACAACCAATAATTCATTCCTTTCACGTACCACCCGAAATTTCCCGAGTTCTACTGAAGAACTGGGACCTGAGCAAATAAACCCTCCGCTCGATTGATGTCCTGTAGTAAAATTCACGCCACTGTCATTGCCAGCAGCGGACAAAAGAAATAAACATGTTACCTATTCCGCAGTCAGCCTGAACAGTCGAGCTGAACACCGAACAACTGTGAACTATTTTCAGTGAAGGACGACAATGAAGATTTTGCACGGCCTTATTTTCGCCTGTGTCATCGCAAACGCAATGCTCGATTGCGAGCCTCTTCGTAAAAGAAAAGGTAAGTCTTCCAACCTTTAGCAGAACGTCTGGTGACATTGCCTTCACATTGCACAGCTCTCTGAAATAATCAAATATGTTTGACGAAAAACCAAATGTGTACACGTTACAAATAAAAACAGAGGATAGTTATTATGAGTGGATTTTGCGGGGCATTGGAGAGTGGGGCTATCCACAAACTGCACCTCATCTTTTATTAAAGGTGTTGGAGATCGGACGCTCTGCAAAACGCTTTGTTTCAACCCAGCAGCCATTATCAACACTAACGTCTGGAATGCTTATTGGCACTGTGCAGGAAGCGGTTTAGCGTAAAACAATTTTTTTGCGTCTCGTTATTTTTCGATAGCACTATTCAGGTCGCAGTAATTGTGCGTGATGGGTGCTCTGAAGGGAACTCGATGCGCTGACGCTTTTGAGCGACTGTATTCAAAGCTATAGACCTTTGCAAAAAACCACATTCACATTCTGCGCGCTATCATGTTTGTCTGATGGGCTGTGGAACGCTTTTTGAACATGCGCCGTCGCACTGCTGTGCAGTATGTCAGGACGCTGCGCGTGCGCGCACAACTCAGTGACTCAGCATTTTTCGCCCGGGTGATAAGCGATGGAAAGGTTTATGGGGCATTCCAGCGCTTATCACCCAGGCGAAAAAAAGCCGTTTACAACTCCCTGTAACGCCGAATTGAGCGCAGCTCTTGAGGAGGAGGAGGAGGGAAGGGAACTCAGGGGAGGGTATACCCTCCTCCTTCTCCTCCTCCCCTCATCCTTCAATATCGTCCGGGGGAGGTCACGACCCGAGGGGGGGGTCACGCACCTCGGGGGGGAGCTGCTGTGCATGTCCCAACATGCACCACTCGGGGGGGGGGGGGTGCACGTGCATCCCATCAAGCCGGAAACGGGCGCCTGAGACCTGCGCTCTAAAATGCTGAGGCATTGTGGTCTGGACAAATGCGCGGTGTCTTTTGTCTTGTGAAAGAGCTACTGCGCATGCTCAAAACACGTTACACAGCCCAGTATAAAAGAATGGCAGCGGGCAGAAAGCGATTATTGCAAAGGTCCGCCCTTTGTGCGCTGCCATCTTCTTGGGCTGTGGGACGTGTGCTGAGCTTAGCCAGTTGCTCTCTTCTGCGAAATATCCGTCGGCGTGCGTACGTTCCAAACAAAAGGAGTCTGCATTTTCTTTTGCGGCTAATAAGCTTAGGAAGGTTGTGTACCTTGTACCATGTAGTCGTCCATGCGACTACATGGCTGAGCATGCGACTGACTACATGCGACTAGATGGCTGGCATGCGGTTGAGGCTTTGCCAGCTCCAATGAGGAGCTAGCAATGAATCGCTTACCATAAATTGCTCTGACGTGCATACCAGTCTGATGCGGAAGCCGTACCTATATACCACGCATAGCTTTAAGCTAGCTTTTGATTGAACTATGCGACCCGCAGGGTTGATTGTAGTTTATGGTAGGGTGGAAGGAAGCACAGATTTGCACACTTTGTGCGGTGTTCTGAATCGTCACCCATCCAAGGGAAGACAGACAAATATCAGCGACCCTTTGCAATCAATCGCCCGATGACCGTTTTCTCTGCCTCGTAGTCGCTTTCTAACATCTTTCTCTTTCGCAATGTCTCAAAACTTGGAGCTTGATAACTTTAAGAGTGCTGCGAGCAAGGTCTTCCTGTCTTGCTCAGAGAGTGCTCCTGACAACACATGGCAGTGCAAATTAGAAGAATGTAGTGGCTGATCACAAAGGTTGAACTTCCCAGCGCCAAGCTCTGATTGGAGGGTAATAATGGATAGACACGAAACTGTACGAAGTTCGTCTGCTACTCGAGGAAGAATTGCTGTGGCGTCGGTGCCATGCAGCGCGGCTGCGGCTTCGTCTGCGACAGTTGGGATCCATATGAATGTAAACACGTGATCGTCGACCGCTTCGTGCAGCGTTCCTCGGTTCGATCTTTGCACCTGTCTGTTCTCATCTGAATGAACCTTGTGCCGGCATTCCTTCATAGATCACCATTGCGTCGTCCACGTTAAAGACCCCAGCCTAGTGGTTGTACTGCTTTGGCTGCATTTCTATTTTACGGAGGGGGACACAGGCGCTCTTTGAGGCAACTACATCACTCCGTTTTCTAACTTTTATACAGAAAATTACCCACCGCAGGTAAAACGTAGATGATATGAGAATTGAAACTTCAAAATGGAAAATTAAAATTTTCCATTTACGTCTATGCATTCTTTCTTTTTTATTTCATTTATGCCAGACCGTCGAATGCTAAACCAGTCGCGATTAAAAAATAAAGTAACAGCTCATGAATTTCTTGTCCGTTACAGTGACAGGAAGGAACTTGTTTACTGCCAAAACCAATTTTGGAATATATATGCGTGGGTGTAAACGAGAGATTGAGCAGACAATTCGAGTCCTTCCGACGAAGGATTATGGAAAAGTAAGTATATTTTCATAGTGTAAGGTGTTGTAGGTTAGATAATTTTGCACTGTCACCAATATTGAAGGCGTTATAGACTTTAAAAAAATACATGAATTGCTGCAAGAATTGTGACTTTGGTATTCTATCTAACAAATTGTCGAACGGAGAGTTTGTTATTGAGTAAGTCTTTGTGCAAGGTTTTATGCACCGAGATTCGTAGACGACTCCGACAAGGTAGGCCGTTGTATACGTTATCAGATGATCGATTACGCCAGGCGTTGGAAGTGAGGCGCCACTCTGTTGCGGCTCTGACACTATTTCTATGCCAAAAAAAGATGCAGGTGTACCGTCACCATATTCCTTTGTGTTTGATGGGCGGGACGTCGCACCCCTCTCCCCAAATCATAGGGGACCTTCATCACGTGATTAGCGTGGCCGCGTGGCCACAGTCGACAGTTCCGTGGTCACGTTATCCGGCAACGAAACCCCGGGACATGAGAGCAGTCACGCGGCCATCGTGGCCACGTCAGGCCAATGGCGTGACGCGAACGACGTTACTTTCCAACCCTCAATTCTTACGTCGGGCGTTTGTTTACGCCTGTATATTTCCCCATCGACAGCTCTATAAAGTACACTGTAATAAAAACACGCTCTCTGTCGGCTATTTTTGGTGAGAATAATATTCCCTCTACTTTTCAATGTTCTCACATGAGCACTCCGTTTCGCATTAGGCTCGACCGCGGCCAGGGCTACGATCAGGTGACGCAAATCGAGCAGCGGAAAAGTGCAACGTCACGGCTCTCCTCGTTTTTGTGCCTCTGCTTTCACTGGTTAAACCAAATCAAATCAAATTTGGGGTTTTTTACGTGCCAAACCAACGACGGGCATCTGGTACGCCCCAGCGGAGGACTGAGGATTAATTTGGACCACCTGGGGATCTTTTGACGTGCAACCGAAAGCTCTGGTTACATGGCGCTCTTCCGCAATAAGCCTCCGTCAGATTGTAGGCATCCTCGGCCGGGATTCGAACCCGCCACATGGGGATCCGTAGGTCGGTGCTCCGCCTCGGAGCCACTGAGGCGGCGACTGGTTAAACCAGTGATGAAGATTAAGAGGCGAGATCACGCTACATTCACTCTACGTGGTTGTTTTAGCTTGTGATAGCGAACGCAAGAAGACGACGAGCGCCATGAATACCTAGACACTTTTGGTGGTGCTTGATTTGCTCCATCGGATTGTAGCGTTGGCTGCGATCGGACTTAATTGTGAAAAGAAATATTGCATTTACAAAACCATCATGGTGTCCAACTTCCTTCTACCTCATCCTTTCTTCAGTGACACTACATTATAAATAAACCCCTCGCTATCTTGTAGATCCTAATTGTATTCTTTCTGAACGATAATTATACGTATAACACCATAGTATTATGGTCACTATAGTCACTTTATTTGTGAATATTATAACATCCACAAGTAAAGTGAGCAGCTGAGTATGCCTGTGCTGCGATGTCGCTATCGGTGGACTGATTTTGCTCCTGGCAGCATTTATGTCGTCCCTTACGAGTTTGATTTTTTTTTCTATTTTGCAGCGACTGAATTTTTACTGCGACGAACTTCTGAAATGCAGGGGTATGGTTAACACGACGAAAGAAGTAAGTATCGTGAAGACACAAACCCATTTTCTCTTCTAACTGAATTGGTTCTATGCATGGTCGTATATACAGTAGAACTGCAGGAAAGACAACGCTTCCATGTTGAAGATGCGTGTTATTTGTAATATGCAGACTCTGCCGCCCCCCCCCCCCCCCCAAGGCCGGGGGCGGTGCCTTTGGTATCCTTTGGGCACCGTCAGCCAGTGTTTGCCCTGCCGCAGTGGCGGCTGTTTCAGGGGGGGGGGGCAGAACACAAGCCTTGCCTCCCCCCCCACTCTGAGAACTGGGGGAGGGGGGGCAAGCGGCCCCTTGCCCCCCCCCCCCGGTTGGTACGCCCATGGCTTGGAAAGACAGGGGGGGAGGACTTGACGACTATATCGTCTCTAACAACTTCGATTCGCTCTCGTTTCCAAACTTGAAGCAACAATACCCCTAATATACCTTTTCACGATAATTTATATGGTAACTGGTGGGTTAAGAAAGGCGGGAGGTAACAAGTTAATGAAATTATGTCGTTCGGCGATAATAACTACAAAACGGAAAGGGTGTACTCACTGGCCGTGACAATTTAAAAAAGAAACAGGGCGTGGTTTATTATCTTCACGGTACTTGTTTTGTGGCTTGTTATTCGGCGTTTCTATCGGATAATGGAGTAATATGATTGGCTGCTGAGAGATAATGAGATGCTTAGAACTGGCTACGTTCGGCGTCTTTTAAGATTTCTGTTACTACAACTCAAGTGCAGGTAATGCAAGTCTAAAAATAGATAGAAACGCGTTGCAGAGTCTCCTTAAATGTTTCCTCCCGACATCGTCAATCTGTTTACGCATCACAATCAATGTTTGACATATGAAAAAATGGGCTTAAACACTTTTTTTTTTAGATGATAAATTGCCTGACGACAGATTTGAGAAATACGGTATGATCATATATTAATTTCATGCATAACAAGAAAATACACTGAACGTCCTTTTTTTGCTAATGCATCGCATGGTATTTTTGTTTCAGTCAAGTTCAATTTACGTTGAACTGCACGAGCTACCCGCCGTCGCTGAGGCGGGTAAAGACATGCTTGTGAGTCTTGAGATTGTATAATTATAATATCTAGGTGTTTTATCCCCGATCTGAAAATTTCGACTATAATTCCACAAGAAGCGCTTTCTGTATTTCCTTTTCGCGGAATCTGAGACGCCATGAATGAAGCGTATTATAATGAAAGGATATTTCCGCGTGCGCAGCTAGCCACGGCAGCGCGCTTGGTTCCCATGTAGATGGCCGGGGTTCGAATCCCGCCACCGCTTGTTGTTCTTTCTTTCTTTATGTAAGCAGAATATTCTAGAACGTTGGAGAGTCGTGTAGCTGGTTCATACTCAGAATGTAAACTTCCAGAACGAACGAGGTAGAATGTTCTTGGCTTCCATGGGGAGGCTCAAAAGAAGCCGCGCCGTACGGAGTCAGTCTCGCCCCAGCGCTCGATCCTGCCGTTACGCCGCCATTGACGCCAGCGACGCTAGCCTTCATCCATTTTTCTTTGAGCACAAGTTCGCCCTATTGAACGTTTAGGATCATTCAGTCGTTCGTCACCTCATCAATTGTCATTCGTGACAACATTTAATTCACACCAGGTACAACGAATGTTCTTGACTTTTGCTCATTTTATTTTTATTTCAGGCCTGTTTCTCCCGTCTGCCTAATGCAGAGGCTCCACTTGAAGATATAGACAACATCATTGCCTTCTTATACGACTTCGTGGTCAGATATGGGTAAAGAAAATCGATGGGTTGGCTACGCCCATGCTGCCAATAAATAATGTTTCAATTCCGTGTCTTTCATTATTTTTTTTTCACTGTCAGTACTCGCATGCCCACTCTCAAAGGTTCGAGCGGCGATTGCTTTCAGAATGAAGACAACACTTCCATTTTGTTTAGCTTAGCAGCCTTATTTCTTGAACCAATTATTTATACATAGGATCATATATAAGAAACTTGAGAAACCAATGTTTCCTCCAGAAGGCTACTGTACATTTCATCGGATAACTATCAACGGCAGATATTTCTAACCGCTATATTCTCGCTTCTTACCAGTCTAAAAACTCCTTAACCCAAGACACTGTGGTGATTATAAGACTCTAGTGTAATATGTATGATTAGCATTCAAAAAGAATACATACAAACAGGATCTACAAGATAGCGAGGGTTTTATTTATAATGTAGTGTCACTGAAGAAAGGACAAAGTAGAAGAAGGGTGGACATCATGATTGACTTGTAAATGCAATATTTCCTTTCACAATTAAGTCCAAGCGCGGCCAACGCTACAATTCGATGCAGCAAATCAAGCCGCGCCAAAGGTGTCTCTTCATGGCGCTCGTCGTGTTCGCGCGTTCGTTATTACCGGCTAAAATAACCGCGTTCAGTGAATGTAGCATGGTCTCGCCTTTTTTCTTCGAATCGTTGGTTCAATCATTAAAAGGAGAGGCACAAAACGAAGAGGACCATGACGTTACACTTTTCCGCGGCTTGATTGGCTTTATCTGATCGTAGCCTTGGCAGCGGTTTAACTTAATGTGAAACAAAGTGCTCATGGGAGGACATTGAAAAGGGAGAGAGAAATGAAATCTTAGGAAAACCAACCGAGAGAGAGAGTGCGTGTGTGTGTCTGTTGTTAAGGAAGGATACTTTATAGCGCTGTCGATGGAGAAAATTACCGGCCTAAACAAAATTCGACGTACGAAAAGCGGCATAAAAGTCACGTCATTCGCGTAACCTCATAAACGTGACCTGGCCACGGTGGCAACGTGACTGCATTCACGTCCTGGGGGTTCGTTGCCGGGTAACGTGACCACGTGACAGGCGACTGCGGTTACGCGGGCCACGCTAATCGCGCGATAAGGTCCGCTATGATCGGAGGCGACGTCTCACAGGAAAATAGAGCGGAATGCGGTGACGGTGTACCTACATCTTTTGCTGCCATTGCAATAGTGTTACAGCCACAGCAGGGTGGCGTCTCACTTTCAATGGCTGGCGTAAGCGATCATGTGGCACAGGTATACAACCAACGGCGTACTCGGTGAACAAAAGGCTGCACAGACTTACTGACCCAAGAACCAAATCTCCGTTTGACAATATGTCACAGAGTGCTACTGTCACAATTCTCGCAGCAATTTGTATATCTTTTAAAGTCTATCACTCCTTCACGATTTGTGAGAGTGCAAAATTATCTAACCTACAAAGCTAAGCTTATTTGATGAAAATATACTACTTACTATTTCCTATACTTTTTCGGTCGGAATGAATCAAAATTGTCTGCTCAATCTCTCGTTTACGACCACGCATACACATTCCAAAATTGGCCTTGGCACTAAACAAATTCTTTCCAGTAAAGGACAAGAAATTCATGAGTTGTTACTGTATTTTTTAATCACGACTGGAAGAGCATATTTATTCGAGACTCTGGTATAAAGACAATACAAACCCAAGGTCAGAGATGCATAGACGTAAATGACAACATTTAATTTTTCACCTTTAAGTTTCATTTCTCTTATCGACGACGTTTTACCTGCGGTAGGGAATTCGCTGTATAAAAGTTAGGTAAATGGTAATTCAGTTTCCCCGAGGGGTGTCTGTGTCCCCTCGGTAAACGAGAAATGTAGCCAAAGCAGTACAGCCCGTAGCCTGGGGTCTTTAACGGAGAGGGCGCAGTGGTGATTCACGAAAGCAGGCCGGTATGATGCTCATCAAACTAAAAAGGATAGGGGCGGGGATCGAGCCTAGGATCGGTGCCAGGAACGGTCGACGGTCATGCGTTCACATTCATATAAATCGCTACTGTAGCGACTGCTACGATACGCAGACGACGCCGGAGCTAGCCTGCCCGGCACCGACGCCACAGCAATCCCTTCGCCAGTACCAGACGAAGTAAGCCTAGTTTGGTGTATACCCATTATTATCATCCAATCATAGCTTGACGCTGAGAAATACAGCCTTTGTGTATACCCACTATATCCTTCCAACCAGGACGCAGCCCTTTTACGTCATGAGCGGCCTCTGAGCAAAACGCAGACGATCTTGCTTGCAGTACACATTAGGCTAACAGGCTCAGAGTTGTGAGTCATTGCAAAACAATAATGGCGGCAAAAGGGTAGGAGGAAGAGAGAACGATGAACGTGTGTTTGGGAAAGGTCGCTGCTTTTTATCTGTGTCTTTTTTATTTTTGAACAGGTGACAGTCCAGAACATCGCAGAAAGTGTGCAAACCTGTTCTTCGTTCCCCTCTACCACTGCGCGTTTTCAGATAAGATCGAACAACCATGTCCGGTGACCATTTTTAATTTTGATGAAAAAAATATATTTTGCTGGCTTTATGCCCAGAAGTATAAAACCAATCCTTGTTTTCGGAAAAAAAATTTTGTCTTTGCGAAAAAAATTTGTAAGCACCCTCTCAGTCTCGTGCGCGTTTTGCGTATCGCGCGATGTTGACATTTCGGGCGGCTTCCCCCAAAAAACTGTTCTGGCTACGGGTCTTGAAATATTCACTGACAAATTAGGCATAGGAAGGATTGACAAAAAGTATTAATCACCGAGTATTAGGGTAATTATTTTGAGAAAAAAAATCGCAAACACGGCACATTGCGCAATAACGCTCTGGATTAAAGAATATTTTTCTCCGTATCTATAAAAGCTAAGGTCTTCAAACTTTGCCAGTGTGTTGCCCTGTATATAGTTCATCTTTGCGTAAAATATTGTTGTCCTGGTTAGCGGGAGAAATTTACAAGAATTGCTCACACAGGGGCATTTAACTAAAAATGCATTATTTTGAAAATCATTTTAAAAAAAGGCCATCTTTAATTTTCTTTAAACTCTCTGAAATTAACGTTTATAATATGTACTAACAGAGTCTGCAAAAACATGATGCAATATTTGTGTGGCTTTTAAGTTATAAAGCGAGAAACATGGCCAAATTGACGCTAACGCGGTTGCCATAAATGGGGCGTGCACATACCCGTTCTTCACAATTTCATTATTATTAAAACGTGTAAAAATGCTACAGGGTGGTCAGGAAAAGACAAATTGACAGCACAGAGGTGGACGGTAGTTTTGAAGGGAAAATTCCTAATACATTTTCGTACAACCGACCCAAAAATGCCCATGGGCCGGAGCGATCGAGGTGCGCCACCCTGTAACATGCTTCGCGGTGCCTGTTTCAACAGCCGGCGTATAGCGTCTCCGTCTACGCGACGTAAAGGAAGCAACCGGAACGACTTTGCAAACAGATCAGCCTACAACCTTGGCGGTAACATGATATAGGAAGTAGGGCGCGGCAGAACCTGAACCTGCGCCGCCTGTGAGCGCCAATAGATCCGCCGCCGTGGAGGGCCGCACAACGCGTAGAAAATAAAGATACATAAAAAAAGGAAAAATAATTGCGATTGAATGAGATTATCTGTAACTTAATTTATAAGACAACGGTTTGGAGAATCGTGAAATCCAATTTGGGTATGCCCATGTGACCTACGTAAGTGATGGTGCAACAAGCCACTTTAAGAACAAGTACCAACTACACGAGCTGCAGAGCCACAAATACACGTCAGCGAGGTGTATTTTTTCCGCAGCTTGACATGGCAAGAGTGCCTGTGATTGAATCGGGGGTCGTGTCAAGCACCAGACAACGTTGTACAGCCTCCGACGGCCCACCAAGTCGGTGATCAAGTCGGCGTCAGAGATGGTTGCCCCACTGAACACTAAACTGCCGAACGTGAAACTAATCCACCTCCCGAAAGCTGACGTCAAAGCGTTCAGGGACATGAAAGCAAAGGACTGGGACTCTGTTTCCGTTGTGCGTGGAATTCAGTCCTGTCACTTGTGGTAGTGTACGCGGTCCGACACTTCGCAACCACAGCTGTTTTAGCAAGAACAGTAGCCGCAGAAAAGATATATCTTTAAAAGTAAAGTCTCCTATGGCTGCGAAAAGCAGATCGAGGTCGCGAGCTTGCGGTGCCACTGAGAAGAAACGAACAGTGATCGCTACAGGCAAACCGGGAAAAAAATGTTCCTTTTCGGAGTGCCAGGAGAGCGCCGTGACCGACTCAGGTCAGCGTCCGGCAGAAAGAATTCACGCGACAAGCTCCGAATGTGCGCACAGGATCTTGATTAATTAAACTAGTTTCAATTGTACCACTTTAAACATGTGTTCTTTCTTATCACTATTTAAACGTCAGCAGCCCAGCCTCCCCACGAAGGGTAGGCTCCGAAATTCACTGATCCGAGAAATCTGTATTTAAATTGTTGACTTGTGCTTCAAACTCACCTGTAATCTTTTGTATGAATTCTAATTTTTCACGAATTCCTGTCACAGTGCTTTCTCTTCACAGACTTTCTACATTTTTCGACCCCTTGCTTGCCCTTGTTTGAAATTGGCAACGTCCTATCTTTCTCCACTCCCGTTACGTCAATTCTGTATATTTAAAACCCTGTGAAATAAAAATAAAAAAAAATATTGCAAAGCATTTTTGAAGGGCCTGATGGGACAGATTATGAGCCTTGATCTGTGAAAAGTAGAAGAAAAATTGCGATGGCCTTCATTTTAAACTGATTTTCCAATTATTGCAAAATCGGTAACCTGTCTAAATTTCAGTGTATTTATTTTAGAAAGGTTATCGTTTTCAATTTCAATGACAATTTATGCAAATATAGAACAGACGCGTTCAAATCATTTAAAAAATTTGAATTTCCAGTCTTTTAAGATCCGGATCCATAAAGCTCTAAATTGCTTCGTAATCGATAATACATGTTTACCTCCTTTTATTTTATGTAGAGTCTCTGCACAAAAAATATTAAACCTAAGACGACAACAGTTTTTCTTTAATAAATATCCAAAAGGACGGTTTCACGAAAGTCGCAAAAACGAGAGCGTATACCGACAGCGACTTTGTGATTTTTTTTCCTCAAAAGAAATTTTATTTTCCGCAAAAAAAGTTTGAATATGTTTTTGCGCTTGCACAACAAGTAAAACATATATCCTTTGCTAAAAATTAAAAAAAAATGTCGACCGGACATGGTTGTTCGATCCTATCTGAAAACGCCCAATACAAACAATCTCAGGCAATCGGAATTTTTTTGCTTTTAAGTATCTTTTATTTTCTACGCGTTGTGCGGCCCTCCACTGCGGCGGATCTATTGGCGCTCACAGGCGGCGCAGGTTCAGGTTCTGCCGCGCCCTACCTCCTATATCATGTTACCGCCAAGGTTGTAGGCTGATCTGTTTGCAAAGTCGCTCCGGTTGCTTCCTTTACGTCGCGTAGACGGAGACGCTATACGCCGGCTGTTGAAACAGGCACCGCGAAGCATGTTACAGGGTGGCGCACCTCGATCGCTCCGGCCCATGGGCATTTTTGGGTCGGTTGTACGAAAATGTATTAGGAATTTTCCCTTCAAAACTACCGTCCACCTCTGTGCTGTCAATTTGTCTTTTCCTGACCACCCTGTAGCATTTTTACACGTTTTAATAATAATGAAATTGTGAAGAACGGGTATGTGCACGCCCCATTTATGGCAACCGCGTTAGCGTCAATTTGGCCATGTTTCTCGCTTTATAACTTAAAAGCCACACAAATATTGCATCATGTTTTTGCAGACTCTGTTAGTACATATTATAAACGTTAATTTCAGAGAGTTTAAAGAAAATTAAAGATGGCCTTTTTTTTTAAATGATTTTCAAAATAATGCATTTTTAGTTAAATGCCCCTGTGTGAGCAATTCTTGTAAATTTCTCCCGCTAACCAGGACAACAATATTTTACGCAAAGATGAACTATATACAGGGCAACACACTGGCAAAGTTTGAAGACCTTAGCTTTTATAGATACGGAGAAAAATATTCTTTAATCCAGAGCGTTATTGCGCAATGTGCCGTGTTTGCGATTTTTTTTCTCAAAATAACTACCCTAATACTCGGTGATTAATACTTTTTGTCAATCCTTCCTATGCCTAATTTGTCAGTGAATATTTCAAGACCCGTAGCCAGAACAGTTTTTTGGGGGAAGCCGCCCGAAATGTCAACATCGCGCGATACGCAAAACGCGCACGTGACTGAGGGGGTGCTTACAAATTTTTTTCGCAAAGACAAAATTTTTTTTCCGAAAACAAGGATTGGTTTTATTCTTCTGGGCATAAAGCCAGCAAAATATATTTTTTTCATCGAAATTAAAAATGGTCACCGGACATGGTTGTTCGATCTTATCTGAAAACGCCCACCCTAACCCGACATTTTTTTTTCGTTCTATATTTTTGTTACCGCATTCGTTTCGTCACCTGTCGCGAGCTCGTGACTTTAATGCCCTGTCGTCATCATAGCAACCGGTGCGTTTGAACGTTGCTTCCACATCTCGCTTGCCGCGCTCTCTTTCGACGCCTCCCCTTCCCTATCGTCAAATAGTAAAATAAACATCTACGACTTTGTTCTAAACCAGAAATACTGAATAAAATAGTATCAAGAGGGTTACCAAGGACGAACCCTTATTTGATTTCAGACACACACACACACACACACACACACACACACACACACACACACACACACACACACACACACACACACGCACGCACGCACGCACGCACGCACGCACACACACACACACACACACACGCACGCACGCACACACACACACACACACACACACACACACATACGGTCTGGAAGGTCGAGCGGAAATGCCCGGCTCCCGTCAAAGATCTAGAAAAAAGCTTATATATAATTCGATTTGTTCTCTACGCAGTTCAATATAGGGGAAAGGGGGGGGGGGGTACAGGGGTGAATTAGACACGGATTATCCTCTGTAGAAATTATATGCAGAATTATTTTCTTGCCCTGTCTAAATAAACCCGCGAAGCTTTCGTGGGCGCGTTGAACCTTACGAAAATTACTGACTAGAGCAGGGGTCGGCAGCCTTTTTCAGCGGCGGGCCGAATCGCCACGAAGCCGATAAGGAGGGGGCCGAACGACAAGTAGCGAAAATGAGTGGGGAGTGGGGGGGGGGGGGCGCAACAACAGTTAAATACGTAACCGAAAACGCCA
>JAZHYW010009702.1:0-10717 GCA_037355805.1 Ixodes ricinus
CCTGGGGATAACAATACCTTGTGTTAGCACGGTGGAGAGCAAATCCCGGTGCTAGTGCTCCGTTTCTAAAGCATAACAGAGACGTCGAAGAAGTTCCCTTGAAGTCCACGGCCATTATGACTCTCCGGAGTCGCACTTCGGCTGCGACTTGGCTAACACCTCGTAGTGGATGAGGAGCATGCTGCCCTGTGCGCCGAAGTGCCGGTCTGAAGGGTGTGGTATAGATTTCACTGAATTTAAGAGAGCGCCATTGTACTCGCTTGAAATATATCGTAAAAACAGCACCGATTGCTTGACGACGAGGAAAAGTCAGCTACAACAATTGATGAAGAATTGGTGAGAGGACGGAGATCTAAGGGAATGCCAATGCCGTTGACTGGGCCTAGTTCAGTTCGACTCCAAGCTTAGTGTTGGCGGTAACGCGTTGACAGGCAACGGCGTTACCGGTAACGCGTTCTTTCTTTGGTAACGTTGTAACGTACTCGTTACTTTTCCAAAGACAGTAACGGGTAACGTACTTACGTTACTTATTTTGAGTAATCGTGCAACGAAGTTACGTTACGTTACTTACTTCCTAAAACTTAAAAATAAAATTTAATTATTATTTTTTTTTGTCTTTTAAGTGCCTAGTCATAAATCTTAGTCAAAAAATGCCGCTGTCCTCCACTTTTCTTTGACGTCGGTGCTATTCAGATTTGACGTCACACGCCACCTGGCTACTGGTTTTCTCCCGCGGCTCGTTGACCTCGCTACCGCCGTCGCCTCGGCTGGAAGGCCAAAGAGGTCCGGCTTCGGTGGATTTGGGAGATTCCTGCGTCGAAGCCTGCGTTTCGCTTCCCGCTGGGGAAGAGATGACACCTTCGTGTCATTCCTTTCTCGTTTTCGGGATTTAAAAAACGGAGGAGGCCTTGAGCGATTGACCGACAGCCAACAGAGCGTGTGAGTGGCCTCCGGACCCACGTGGACATGGACATATTTTAGCTATGGCGCTTACGCACATATCAAACGTCGAAACAGCTAAATGTTTTAGTTCGTGAATAAAAAGTAACGCCCAGCAGTAACGTGCGTTACTTTTATCAGTAACGGTAACGGTAACGCGTTCCTTTATTTTGAGGTAACGTAGGTCGGTAACGCGTTACTTTTATTTGCAAGTAACGAGTAACGTACTTTAGTTACTTTTTTCGGGTAACGCCTACAACACTGAGCTTGATATTGTATCCGTCTTCCAGAAACGCTGTGATGAGGTGAAGCGGTCTTCCATAGAGACCTCAGTTTTGAGCCTCCCGGACTAGTGCAATGTAGAGGATTTAATCAAACCTTTTTAAAGCCGATAAGAACCATGATGCACAGACTGCAGCCTGACTTGTTGCCGAGGGCAGAGTTGTGAAGTACTGAAAGGTCGTTTTTGAGTGCTTGGGTGGCTTCTAAAACTGGTTTAGAATGAATGGAGGTATTTCTGGGTTTTGTGATGCTAGTCTGTAAAAGGCCTAATCCCCTTTTCCGTTGGTGCTGCTGTAGTGCCCCCATCAGCTGGCCCAGGGGTCAAATATATAGTGCAGGTCACGATTTGGGATCCCTTCTCGCACCCAGATCAAGTGGGTCGGCTCCTGGAAGGCCTGGGGATGTACTGTTGGAGCGGAATTGTAGGATGAGTCTAATGGGCTGCTAACAAGTTATCCCATACGACGAATCATGCAAAGCCCTTTGAAGGCTGAGGTTTAAGGCTTGCAACGAGATCAGATAAGTAGGTGGTCGCTTCCCACTGTCGGTGTGCACTTGCCATGCCCCTCGGCTTGGGGAGCCCCACGCTAACCCTTAGCTCTCAGGCCCGAGCCCGCTGTACTCGTCATAATTTTGAACCAATAACGCCGATGATGAGTCCATGTTGTCCAGTCCAGAACCATTTCAAATTTGCCTGATGGCTCCTTATCCAATTCCAGGTCGTGAACTAACAGCAGAGGGACGTGAAATTCATTTTCTTTTTTTTGTTCAGAATGCATTTTGTCTGGCAATGGGTATCTAAAAATGATGCCTGCGATAGTGTTTAAGTAACGCGGCTCGGAAACAGGCTTTTTGTGCGGTGCCACTCATTTCATCAAATGACATTTCCCCGACAGTTTGTTCCATCAACGCTGCGACGATTTATCAACAAATTGTTTCATCGACACTCGTTCATCGACATATCTTGCTATGTTTCGTCGACAACATTTTTGTTTGGTTAGGGGTGCACTGGTTTGTTGGTGAGCAAGGGTACGGGTACATGCACGGGGGCACGACCACCCTTAGACGCTGCTGCGAAGCGGCATGTACGGGTGGGCTGGGTGGGTCCACATTTTTGTAATGAACTCCTGGAGACTGTCGCCGCAAAGCGTCGTGAACTGGGTGGGTCGGATAGTTTAACATGTGCCCCAGTGATAAACGCACAGCAAAATGTTCCTACAGCGTGCAATTTGTGTGCCGATGAAACTTCACAGCACAGTGTGGTAGTATCGATGAAACAATCAGTGTCGATGAAACGAGAGTCGTAAAAAGTTGATGAAACATGTGTCGATGAAACGACAGGGACCCTTCTTTCTGATGGTTTCATGAAAGCTCCGACAATGAGGACTGCGAAGTTGCCTCCAAGAAGCTCAATATGTTTTTTACACGAGTCTGTCTTTGCCAAGGCAGACCAGAAAGATGATGGCAGACTCTGAAGAGCTCGTTCGCGGCTACGGCCTGGTATAGTGCAGAGACATAACATACATCAGAAATGTAATTAGGCGGTTTGAGCTGTTGCTTGATTCAAACATTGTTGATTTTATTGTTATAAAGACAAATCATTCTGTCACTTGCGTTCGGACCAAGATCAGGACATCTGAGTATTCGGTATGCTTTCAATTTTTGATTTAAACAAATATTTCGCATATAAGAAAATCACAATTCATGAAGTGGGAAGCTAGCCTTGCAATCAATTTTTATTGACATACTTTTCATCTTTTGCAAATTATTAAACCAATGCTGCGATCCAATATTGTGTACACATTTTCCTTCTAAAGTAAATTGGAAAAGTTGGTGCGTGTTTACCGCTAATACCTCAGGCCGCGACGCGAGGGGGGGGGGGGCAGAGCCTTTTAAAAAGGCTCGGGGGGGGGGGGGGGTACACGCGTCACGCACCCGGGTTTCGAAGCATAAACATACGACTGACAGGGCCTCTGAGAGCAAGCAGAATGTTCGGAAGCATTTGAGAGAACCAAATCTGCTTCCCTCAAATTCTCTGATATTCTTCCAAAAGAAGACATCAGCTTCTTAACGTCCAGAACAATATCAATTAAATGTTTGTAACATACGCATCACTGGCTTTATCATTTGTATGCCACATGTATGTTACAGCTCATTATTGTGAACGAGGGTGCACCCGCGGGTACTATCGCAGTCATAGATTAGCGGGCAGCTGATTGCGACGCGGAAACTTGACAAGGACGCCACGTTTCACAGATGAATACATACTGCTTCGAAGGCGTCATTTCAGTAGACAGACTATTTATTAACGCCAGCAAAGATACGGTCGAAATCGGGTGAAGACACTTACTGTGTTCGCGGTTCACTTATGCCCCTCCCGCACAGCCCACTACACTTATAAAGAAGAGTTTGGTGACCGCTGCATTTTAACGTCGCTCCACGGAAACCACTGCGAAGAAAAGCCGCTGCCGTCACGATGCTGGGGCGGAACCTGAGGCAGAGAAGCAGACGGCGTTCGACGTATGTGCGATGCTAGGCCTTACTCCCGCATCGAACTTTTCGATGGCAATGCTATCGCTGGATTTTCACGCTGTCGCGCAGAACCTATTGCGAATAAAAGTGGACGCGGTTACGACTTAGCGACGTAAGCTCGGGTAAGTGAAATACCGCGTTAAAAAACAGAATAATTGCCGCAAGATACTGGAGTCCTAGAAAATCTGCCCGGCTGCCATGTTGAAAATATTCATTTGCCAAAACAAGATTGGTTCGGGCAGGTCATGACGTCACGGAAACAACGGGACGCGATTGGTGGCGGAGGAATACAAAATTCCCTTTGAGGGGCATTTGCCGCTACCTTCTTGACTTGTAACCGACTATAGTCGGTACGTGGATTCTTCGCGCCTATAAAATCTAAGCAGAAAGAAATATTTTGCGATGGCGTCAGTGAACGAAGCAGCATAGAGGAAGAGTGCCCTTCAAAACTGATGCGCCAATAATAATAATTATTAGAAACTGCCGGATCTCCGCTGGAGAGTCCGAAGCAGGGTGAAGTAGTCGCCGCGATAAAAAATCTAAAGAAACAAAATAAATGGCCTAACGGTCGTCGGCGGCGTCATGAGGACTCGCCGGTCTTGGCATACGGTCGTTATTTTCTTTCTTTCTATCACGTCGAATTCGACGCCAAGACTCTCTACGTTCCAACGCGTTGTCAGCTTCAAGTAAGGTTCGTGGCACCCTTTAAATAAAAGAAAAAGAAGAAGAAAAAAAAGAAGAAACCCCGAACTTTCCGAGCAGCCAGAGCAGCACGGCCGCTCCTCCTCTCATCAAAGAAGACGCCGTCCGAAAATCCAACGGCTCTCTTATTATTTTTTCTCTTTTATTCACTCTCTTACTTCTTTTGTTGTCGGGTTCGACTCAGCCGCAGCGCTCCTCCGGTGACGTCACACGAGTCGGCTGGCGAGCGCCGCGGAAAAGCGCTGCGCTGAACGCGTCGCGCATAGAGTTACCGACGTAGAATGGCATTTTTTATTGACCCAAACGTTTTTTAATTGGTAAAAAGGATTTATAAATATCTGTATGACTGGGAAACGTATTTTGTTACACGGGAAGCATAATTAGGACGTACAATTATTGTTATGATATGAAAGAACAAGGTTAACGACGTTTTGAGAGAGATGGGTTTTCGTTTTAGGCATCCAAATCTTGGGTGCTTTAATTATCTCTAGGAGTTTGAAGACACAAACAAACAAAAAATAAATGCCCTGAAACGTTATTGTAAGTGATGGAACCCGCCAAAATGCATAACAGCAGCAATCACGTTGGCGATGACATGTGCGGTTACTGAATTCGTATGTGAAGCTAATGAAAAGAAGATTATTTTTAAAAAATGTGGACTTTTGGAGCACGAAAAAATGTAATGTGTTGAAATGTATTTTTTACCAGAAGTACAGATATGATAATAAAAACAAAACTGCAGGCGAACTGGGGAATGTTTTTCATAAAGCAATTACTCTGAAACTGAGACACGAAGACGAAAAATTAAACGGAGAAAAGACTCAAAAAAGAGGCAAAGACGCCGCCTAGATCAAAGTACACAAGTTTTGATTTAACCGAGTGCAGGCAAACTTAAAGCATAATTTTAAGTATGGGACACATGCAGCTGTGAGAGCTTCATGCACACATCTACCCGCGATCATTCACACTACGAATAGATGCTGTGAATATAAGTTCTCTTACCTTTGAAAGCTTCAAATTGTATATTCTCGTGTATCCATACTTTCTTCTTGTATCCATCTTGACACAATTCAAACACAAGCAACTTAGATGCCGCTCTGTAGCTTTCGCGACACTAAGACACAGCACATGTACGGCAATGTAAAAAATAATAATGCTATGACAACTGTTGCACTGAATATAAAATAATTATTTATATTTTAGGGTTTCACATTTTCTTTTCTTTGACTTGCGATTAGCCTCATAAGCTTTTCGTTCACCTTTCTACGATAGTTTTTCAGCACAATGTTCGTGCTGCACCAGAACAAGTTCTTCAGCACGAGCTCACTTGTGTGTCCTTCTTCACATGCGTCGAAGTCAGAAGTCTCGTTGGTAGACAGCAGTTCCATTGTAAGCTCGCTGACGAACTGACGCTGGATCGGAACCTTCAGACACTCTGCCTGCTTGGAGAGTTCTTGAGCAACAACGTAATTGTGTGTCATGGCATTAACGGCGAACATAGTTGAATAAAGGAGCCCCCCTCGATCCAATTGCTTGACAAGAGAGTAGTTCTCCTGCGCAAGTGAAACTGTTGCCGTCTTATCTTCTTCGGTAAGCGCCGCCCTGTATTTTTGACATTTCGGCTTTTTCAAAGCGGCATAAACTGTGTACCCTGGTCCCTGCCACGGAGACTAGGACTGGGAGGGTCTAATTTATCGCTTGTGACACTGTCTCTCCTGTAACTATACTATGTTGCAGCTGGGCCGTGGCGTGTCTACTTGTTTTTCAAGCTCCTCCTCCCATCGCTCGTCTTCATACGGGATTGTCGGCAACGTACTCTGCAGTCGCAACTTATTTTCACCTTCATAAAGCTGCCTTATAGATACGTGATATTGCGAGCCAGCAAGCTGCCTGTACTTCCCGAAACGGTCTTCCAAGCTATCAGCCTGAATCTTTCCCAGCAGGACATAGTTCAGCCCGAGTTCAGTGAAGCAGTATTCGGTGATCTGTACAAGTGCACGGGTTGTTTGACGGAGTGCTCCGTGAGTCTCCTTGGTTAGCGTGCCACTGGTAAGGTTCTCGCTCTCCCATACGTCAAGCCAGGCGTCCAGCCGGTCAAAAAGACTTCACAAAAAATGCACATTGGGATCGTCCTCTGCAGAAGTCACTGGTTCTTGAAAGTCGTCTCTGAGTCGCGTTCCTTTGTTCGGCGTCCATGGTAAAATTTCCTTCAGATTCCGATTTCTCGACGATTTCATTGATTCCTTTAATAATACGCGCCACAGATGTAGGAACAAGAAGGGGGCATAGAGCGAAGGCTACAGGCTCCTGACCGTGGTTTTGAAAACGGGAGCTTGCGCTACGAATATACGTTTCTAAAATTAAAAGCGAGAACTAGCTTGTGCTTGTCGCCTTCGCTGCCCGTCAGCGTAAAATTCAACGAAATAAACTTAATAATTAAAAAAAAAGGGAAAAGACATCAGAGTTCTCACCCTGGTATGCGTCGATAGAACCAGGTTTTTCCGAGGAATCGCCCGCACTTATACTTTTCGCAGTTCTTCATCCTCCGGGAACTTAAACACAGACACTTTCTTCGACGACGTTTCATAGTTCCCATGGCACCCAGGGACACAGCATTTATGAGACATGGCTAGCCCGAAAGCCGCCCGTAACTTGACAACCACCACGCGTAAACCGCCACGCACACCAAACACAAAAGACAAAAGAGACCAGTGTTGCCGCTCTGCCACTTCAGTTTTTCCCTCGTCGAGCGGCGAAAATTCCCTTTTTTTCCCACAACACCATTCTAGTGACAGAAGTCGTTTTTAAGACACGCATGACGCCAGGCACGGTTTAAATGCGAAAAACTACCTCCCATATGTTTTTGTTTTGTAGAAGTTTGCACTGCATAAATTACGAAATGTAGAAGTTCTTTTCCGCATTATACCTTGGTTGAATGAACCAGGGGAACTAAATGAAGGCAAGCAGGCCATTAACTAAACTAAAATCGGCTGCTCGTTTTCGTGATGTGAAAGGGAACCCACCCACTGTGCAATCCATGATCTATCGCACTGAGAGAGGACGTGTGAGCGTAGCTAGGGGTGTCTAAAGCGCGCAAACCGGCAGTACTGTACCGGCAGGCTGGCAGCACGCACATGATGTAAGTCGTGATGATTTTGATTGGCTCTTAAAAACAGCAAACTGTCTGAATAGCTAGTGCCACTTCCTTTCTCTTGTTCGATGTAAATAAGAAAATTACAAAATTCCTGTTTACATTTTTAATAAAAAAATATTTCCCACGTTTTACATGTGTTTAAATTCTGGTTTCCTTTTTCCCTAGCTGTCATGCTTTTTCCCGCAATATGGGAAATTTCCCACGATTCGGCAACACTGAAAGAGACGGTTAGAGCAGTTCGCGTACTCTCCGCCGCGACACTTGTGCAAGCCGCCGTGCGCAAAGGAGGCAAAAATTGTCCATTGCGCAACTGCCCCGGGAGACCCTGGGCTCGGAGAAAGCTAAAAACAAAAACAAAAAAGGCCGGAGCATGCGCCGCTTGGCGTCTTTGGGAAAACACATTTAAGAAAAAAAAAGAGAGCATGTGTTGCGGAGAAGCCTTCCTCTCAGGTCGGCCCACTCGTCGAGAATCTGTGACGTCACAACTCCGAGCGCTGCGGCCTTTGTTCGACTGCTCCCTTCTCTGTGACGATGCCCTCTGTGGACATAGTTTGGCGTTTGTTTTGTCACGCGATGGTGTGGTCCGACCGATCAACCAATGAGTTTGTTGGAATTGTGTCACGAGGTATAAAATGGCGGATCAAATAGAAATAATAAATGCAAAGAAGCGCGCAGTTCCCCTCTCGCCCTCGGTGCTTTATTCTTCCAGAGGCGAGCATCGCAGTGCCATGGCGTTCAACTTGTGCCGTCTTCATGACGCCATGAAAGACCCTCTTGAAGCAATTAATTTGCTTCAGCGCATGGGCCTGCTCCTGGCTCCTGGGTTTTCGTGCGTGTCCAGAGTGCGAAGCTGCGATGACAAGCTGCAAGTCCGCGATAGATCTGCGGATGGCTACACGTGCGGGTGCGGTGTGTGGATGACTCGTGCGGTGTACAAGAGGAAGCCGGTCAAAGTTCAGTGCCGGGGCCAGGGCTCAGTACGGAGCGGTTCCTTTTTCGAAGGATCGCACCTGACGCTTCTCCAACTCATGAAAATCATCCTCCGGTGCCAGAACCTACCGTGCGCCGTCATTCAGCGGGAGACTGATATCGCAAGTAAGACAATAACTGATTGGGCGAGCCTTTGTCGGGAGGTTGTGGTAAATGACGTCTTTAAGCATTCAGGCATGATTGGTGGCGAAGGCGTGACGGTAGAACTAGACGAGAGTATGTTCGGTCGGCGTGAAGTACCATCGCGGGTATTTAAGGCCTGGCCAGTGGGTTTTCGGCGGTGTGGAGCGTTGCAGCGGGTGCTGCTTTCTTGTTCCCGTGGAGACCTGTGACGCTAAAACCCTGCAAGGGCTAATAGCCGAGTGGGTCCGCCCTGGAACAAGAATAATCACTGACTGTTGGGCTGGCTGTCGCAAGCTTGCAGATGACGCTCGCTTCACGCACCTCACCGTCAACCACAAGCTACACTTTGTCGACGCGAACACTGGTGCGCACACCAATACGGTGGAGGGCACCTGGGCCCACGTCAAAAACTCTCTTCCATCTGGACGGCGCGAGAGCCACCATTTCACTGGTCATTTTGCAAAGTTCATGTTTTGGAGGAGAGAGAAGGCGCGCGGAAACACTGATAGATTCCAGTCGTTCGTCGCCGCAGCCGCCAAAATCTAGAGCCCCGACGCAGACAGGGCGATGATTCTGACGGCCCCGGTGACATCGAGTGATCCGCTGCGCTGAGCCCGTCGCCCGCCTGCATGCATAAAGACGACTTATGCGCCAACCGCTTGTCAAGTGCTCGTTACGTCAGTTATAGGTTCTGGTAGCGGTCTAAACGGCCCTTTTCAGGGCCCCCATATTTTGCAAACGGAGCTGTTTTCTGAATGCGGCACCCCGTGTCCTGTAAAAAGTTCACACGAAAGACCCAGCAAAGGTATGTGGTTCCCAACTTGGATATCGCGTGTTATGATTCAAATAAAAATTGTTCTTGCTTATTTCGCGCCTTTGATACCACAAATGCCGCCGTTGCAGTCGTCCGCGGTGCTGTTGCTCGCCCAATGGCCGTTGGCGAGCCTCAGCTTCGTCGTCTTTGTTAGCGGCGCACCGGTGAAGGTGGCCTTGATCCAATAAATGCAGCCGTTGCGGTCGTCCCGCGGTGTTGTTGCTTGCTCGATCGCCGTCGGCGTGTCTCAGCTTCGTCGTCTTTGCTAGCGGCGCACCGGCGGAGGCGGTTGATCTGACATACCGCGTTCGGCTTTGGCTAGCAGACGGCGTTCGTAAAATGGCGTCAGCTGTTGCTGGCTTCACGCGGCGGTACCGTGCGTGCTTCCATTCATTCGGCGTTCGTTGCCATGGTGACGGCGAGGAACGCAGACGAACTTTATGTTGCGGAAGAACGCTGCGGCGCAGCGATACCAGGTGCGTTCTAAGGCCCTTCCCGCATGCTTTTCAATGGGCGGAAGGCGAACAAAAAGAGTTCGAAATAAGGACTTAACGCAGAAGGCTGCATTTCTCCAGCGCCTCATAATTTGACGAGCCTTGCACGAAAAGCATGTTTTTTTGGCCATCCCGCGTCCTGTTTTTTTTATCCGTAACATGGGTCTAAAGTATCAAACTGCCGACTTGGCTAACTCACTTTAAGGAGAAAAAGATTGGGTTGTGGGATATTTATACAGCGTGTAGTTGGTCAGCCATTTAAAGGGTGACGAGTCACTCGCTGTAGATGAGCAATTTCGCCAGTGCGGTACAACCGCTAGCCTGGGGTCTTTAACGTGCACCACGCAGTAGTGGTACACGACCGCACGCCGGTACGATGCTCATCCAGATCGAAGCGGGCAGGGGTGGGGCTCGAACCCAGGATCCCTGGGTTCTGCAGCGCGAGCTTTCGCTCCACGCGCGTCGAGCTGGGTGTGCGCTTTAGCCCACTCGGCCACCGATCACCCCTCTTTAAGGGGTACTCCGGCGATTTATTCATGGTTCCCGATTTGATTAAAATTTTGCTAAACTTGCCAACCAACATCGCTAAAATAGAATCCCAAATATTAGGTCAAAATATTATTTTTCGCAAAAAAGTTATTGAATTTACATTTTGGTCCTCACTGTGTTTTTCAAACTGAAAGTCTC
>JAZHYW010009703.1:0-12928 GCA_037355805.1 Ixodes ricinus
CACTTACAAACACATTAATGAATTAATAAGAGACACAAGTAGAACCTAATTGGGCACTTCCCAAACACACAGCACACTTACGCAGAGGCTTTCCACCGGCCACAGCAGACGCAGGAACTGAGCAGCAGGGCCACACGATAGAAATGACCTACACGCCGAGTAGGCGGCAAGGGAATCTGCCTGCCCGCGGTCACCCACAGGCCGCTGCACGGAACCCATGCAACACCCTGGCTTGTAGACGCAATAGCGAAACCATGCGCTCACCGCCGAACCACGGGCGTGCGCAGAGAAGCAAGCGTCGAAAGTAGATGGCGATGAAGGCCGCTCATCGCGATGAGCACGCTTATGGTTTGAGGATGCCTGAGGAAACCTGTGCCCGCACTTTCAGAAACCACGTACTGGCGAAAGCACACAGGCAATAAGGCGGACCAAAATCGTCGAAAATGCATCGCGTGCAAACGCTGACGGCTGCTCGCGGCTGCCGCGACTTTATATAAACTTGCGCTCCAGAATCTTAAAGTAACAGCGTAGTGGGCCTTACCGCCCGCAGGACGACTCGAAAGAAAGGCGAAAACCAAAGAAAAAAGAAAAAAAGAACGAGTGTAGGAGACTGATAGATGAGATGAGAAGCGCGTCATAGCTATGGCAAGCAGAATTTGGCGCGAATGAAGGCGGCCGCCAGAGTGGTCAGCGCGACCAATAAATGCACACAAGCACCCGCAAATTCCTTTCTTTTTTTTTTTAATACCCGTGCTTTATATGACAAGACGCCGTAAATGTACGCAAATGAAATCAATCAAAAAAGAAAACAAATAAATGAATAGTGGCACCACCTAGTGAAGCTAAAGCGAGGCTCCGGTTCTCGAGCATTTACCTGCGCAGCGCCCTCTGCTTTGATGGTAAGGCCTACAAGTGACAATCTTCTGGAAGAGTTGAATGGTTGTTTTAGCGAATGGGGACGTAAGCTTGATAGCGTACGGCCCAATCGCGCAGGAAGGTGCTTACTATAAAGCACTGGCCCAGACAGTTCGTTTGGCTGCGTTTGACTGCGTTGGGGCAGCGAGAAACCAGGACATCCCTGCTGCTTATATCGCGTGCTAAGATGATTCCTTGAATTGGATTCCACGCTTCATACGAAGCACAGATGTGCTGGTGACTGGCTTTCTGCTCTCGCCGCAACGCAGTCAGAAACGCACTCAAACGCAAGTGTCTGAACCGGCCTTTAGGGCTTCATTCAAGTCTGGAAGCGGATCCGCGTTCTCCAAAGCGGTCGCGAACGCGGTTGTATCCGGCCCGGTTCACACACAGTTGCGTTTGACTGCGTCTGACTGCGTTGCGGCAGCGAGACACCAGTCTGTCTATGCTGGAAAGAAGCGGTGGAGAAACTGCATCGTGACGTAGTCGCCGGTGGGAGGAGCAGCATAATCTCTCATCGCCAACAAACTACATCGGAAGAGAACTGCGCCGTGACGTGGCCGGTGACGTCGCCGAACAGTGGCGATTGAGTTGAAGCCCCACATGCGTTTTTGTTTTCCCACAGGGAATTTCGGAGAATCGCCGAGTGGGCTAGCGCGCACCAGCTCGGAGCACGTGGAACGAAAGCTCGCGCTGCAGAACCAGGGTCTCACAGGTGGATCAGCGCACCCGCAAAACCAGTCACTCGAGTCAACACACCACAGAAAGAGACACTTACACAGCAGCTGCTGTAAGTGTCTCTTTCTTTTGTGGTGTGTTGATTGAGTGACTGTATTTGCGGAGTGCGCTCTTCCCCCGTAGAGCGCTGTGTAAGATGTCTCTTTTCATTTGTGTGTGTGTTGCACTCAGTGACTGTTTTTGCGGGTGCGCTGTTCCCCCTGTAGACTGCATGAGCAACCAATTCGACCGAGCCTCTGTGGTAACAAGAACCCAGGGATCCCTGGGTTTTCCATTCCCGCCCCTGCCCGTTTTCGATCTGAATGAGCATCGTCTCTAATTGTAAAGCCATCATGCTAGCTCTACCACATCGGCGGTACGGTGATAAGGAAGGCAGTAGCTATAGTAATGGATGATAAAAGAAACGCAACGCGTGGCCTAATATATTCAAGCTTCTTGCTTTGCTACTTGAAAAAAAGGAGATTGCATCAAGAAAATGATGCCAAATTGTCACCAGGCGGAGGCTAATCCTAAGCAAACACTGTGTCGCTAGATCCTTACACGGAAATATTTTTGCACTTCGAACATACGCGATGTTGTCTTTATCTAATGAAACTAGATATCTGTTGAAGATTATAAACAACCGTACTTCTCACAGTGATTCTTAGAATCAACTCACAAAAATCAACTATATTTTCCAATCAGGTTGTCAAAACTAAATGTATAAATTTAATGTGTGTATTTTTATTTTGCTTTTCAGGCTTTTATTTTCCCAAAAGAAGACCTTTTATTTCTTTAAAATAATGTCGGAGATCTCAGATGTCAGCGCTACCGAAGCATCTCAACCAGTTCCGATATTCGTGCCGGAACTTTACCTCAACGTCAACACGTACATTCAACGAACACCAAACCTCCTGGCCCTCGAACTGGCCCAAGGGTCCTTCCGAAAGTCTCCCACGCCAGACCAACAATTTGTGGACTTGGGATGCGGAACTGGAGACTTCACTCGCCAGGAACTCTTGCCACGGTGCCAACCGTGCCGCAGGATCGTGGCCACCGACGTCTCCCAAGAAATGGTGCGGTTTGCCGAGCGCAGCTTTCCTCATCCTCAGATCGAGTACGACGTGTACGACTTCAGAGACGCCGCCTCGAAGATCGTGGGGAAGTACGGCAGGTTCGATCGGGCCTACTCTTTCTTCGCCCTGCACTACGCCGAGGACCTGGTCTCGGCTTTGAGAAACGTCGCCGACTTGATGACCGACGACGGGGAATGCCTGCTTGTTTTTGCGGCTCGTATTCCAGGCTATGCCGTCTGGAGGAAAGTCGTGCAGATGGATCGTTGGAAATCCTACGCAGAGGTGGGTCACAGTTGCTTCGAATATTTTTTCCTCGTTTTTGTACCTGCGTTGTCAAAATATGCAACACCGCGTCTTTTTAAAGAATGAAATGTTTTTGAACTGAATCTCTTACAGAATTTTGTCGATCCGCCTGCTCGTCCGTCCATCCGTCGGCGCATTTTTTTTGCTAAATTTATTAGCGGGAACTTTACCATCGTCACGTGACGTGGTGTGACGTAACGCCGTCACGTGACGCCGGCGATCGACTCCGTGACGTTGACTTCCCGGGTAAATTTAGCGGGAAACTTACGTCTCGTGAACTCACGCCACGCGACGTTAGGTCACGTGACACCGTGACGGTACGGTATTAAATCACGTCATCACGCGATATCATAAAGTCACGCGACGTCAATTTCTCCGCTAAGTTCAGCTCATGCGCGGCGCGCATGTCTGTATAGCAGTCTGCTGGTGTGTAGGACTTCAAAGATTGCAAAATTCCTGGAAAGTTTTCTTCTTTTTTTTTTCTTCTGCAGATTTGCGAGCGTTTTATTCCAAAGAGCCAGGACCTCAAGGACAAAGAGGCGTGCGTGTCTTACATGCGTGCCACGCTCGAGAGCGCCAACCTCAAGGCTAGAATCTGCGAAGTCGTCACCGAGGTTCGCAGCGCCACAAACTTGGAGCGCCTTTTGGGTTAGTTACGTCGATTCGTCGGGCGCGATATTAGAGAGTTTTAGTAGATCGTTCCTCAATAACTTCGATTACAGCACCTTATACTCCGCCAACGCTTTTGAGCGTGCACTCCATTGTTATCGGGTAGCGTTATTGGAGGTATCGGAAAGGACCTACTAAAACTCCCTATTTTACTCTTCATAGCCGATGTTACTGTTACTGTTACTGTCACTACTGCTACTACTACTACTACAACTACTAATCACCTTCATCATCATCATCATCTTTCTTCAACCCTGGGAGGTTACAGCACCACAGAAAGGTGCCAAGTTAGGCCTCTGTACCTCAAAGGCCTCTTCTGGCATTTGATTGTCCCTGAATGGAAGCGTTGCGCCAAACTCTCAGGTATTCCTGCTCTAGGGGCCGGCACTCCATCACGTCCTTGGGTAGTGGGCGCCACAGTTCTCATTAGGAAAGAGTTCCTGTGCCGCTCGGTAGGCCAGAATAGTGACCGTAGACCGCCGGCCGGACCTGGTATGGCGAAGATACTGCAGTAGCGGGAGCTCGGAGTCCTTCGGAAGGAAGCAGTTTGCTAGGAGTCGGAGCGGTGCCACATGTCGACGATGGCGGCTTTCCTCGTGCTAGATTGGTTTCCAAACGAACTGTATTGCAAAACGAGTTGCACCCGCTGTAGTGGAAAGTTTTCTAATAAATTTGATACTTACCTCTCAGTAATGGTAACATGATGTGGCCGATTTGGTTTTTTTTAGAAATTTAGAACTGAATTTAAGGAGTAGTAGAACACTAAAAAGAAATTGGCGAATTTATTAAACGATAGGGTCCACCAGCGCCTATTGCTGGACTGCTATTCTACGAAACACTAGAATGTAGTGCGTACGCAACTTGTGCCGGACTTTAGTGTGCCTGCAATTCAAAATGCTTTCCAACTGCTCAGTCGGGTTCACGTGGTCTACGAGCCGCGTTTGCGATGCAAGCTGCGAGGAGGACGCGAACGCGTCGATCGTCTGCGTGTGCCTCCGGCCTTTTGCTAAGCCTCTCCACCCGTTATCCTCCTCTTTCCAGGCCGACTCGCGCATGAGCAGAAGCGACCTGCCTGCCCAGAAGGCGTCCGCCATTCAATTGCAGGCGCTCTCCACGGTTTGAGTTGGTTCCTCTCTTAACTCTAGGCTCCCTAGAGTTGAAAATAAAAACTAGTTCCTTGCAATTTTTAACGCAGAATGTCTCTCACGGGTCGTTGGTTTCTATCGAAGAAACCGTCATGAACGAGCGTTATGCACCAGCGTCACGAGCGAGCGACACGCTGGGGGAGTCACACAATCCAGTTTCCCCACTACATTTGGCGGGGATATTGACGCCATGACTTGACGGCACGTGGCCTCTGCACCTGTCATGCTTCCCCGCTAAATTTAGAGTGGAAAATTGACGTCATGTGACATGATGTCACGCGACCAATAAAATAATCCTGTTTCCCCACTAAATTGAATGGGGAAATTGGCGTCACATGACTTAAACCCCAATCCAGTTTTCCCGCTAACATTTAGGGGGGAGAGTCAATCGACGTTACGTGACCTGATGTCACACGGCCTATCATATAATTCAATTTCTCCGCTAAATTTAGCGCAAAAATAAGTGTTTGCGTGTGTTTTTCTTTTCAGAAGTGAATATTGCTTTGAATCCAATTCTTCCACTGGTGCCGGAGGAGTCAAGATCGGAATTCAAGGCCGATCTAGAAGACGTCGTTCGAACGTTTTGGACCGAGAAAGACCCGCAGGACCCGCAATATCACGTCGACACGTTTGTAATTCATGCGAGTAAAATTTGACGCTGCGTTGTCTCCTCGCAATTAAAACGCAATAGTGTGACCACTGCATACTTGGGTAAATTTATTTAAAAAATAAGAAATTAGTTACGGGCTTTGTTTTTGCGTATTATACCAGTTGGCCCGGTCGACATTTTGCTTTCGTTTATATTTTTATGTTCCATCCCAATCTGTCGCTGCCCGATAGATCGATCTCATCAACCAGTTTGTCTACGCCACCACTGTCGCAGTGCACCGAGAGAACTATATACCCTTTCAACGTTTACAAAATTACAGTCCAGCGTGGGAACATCACAGCCTAGCACGGGCATGGTCATAGCTTCGGAAAGCGAGCGATACACGAGCCATACGCACGAGCTCTAAAAATGGCACCGACCAGAAGCCTTTTTTTTTTTTTTTGAGATGGTCTATACTTGGCGTCAACTATTTTGTGCTACATTGTCGAAGCTTAGCTCAGCCTCCGCAGTGCTCCAACGCCGTCAGGGCTACTTTCCCGAGCATGTGAGAATGCTGTGCAAGACGAAGCCACGGGCTCTCGGACCAGGGCGGGACTGCTGCGCTGTGAAAGCTACGCTAGCCTTGACAACGTGGCGCAAAACAGTTGTCGACGAGTATATCCTATCGTCTCGTGCACTGCTGCCTAGATCATGAGAACTAAAGTTGTGGCAGCGTCTCGCATGCGCCGAACACTTGGTGATATTGCCGCCCGCAGAGCCGAGAAAGCAACGCTCGGTCACGGTCTTCTAGAAAATTCACGTTCATGCTCGCACCAGACGTAACTTCCCACCTGCTTTGTTGTTCTCGAAAGTGCCAGTTCATCCTCGCCCCGAGCACGCAACGCTCGAACCTCCTTTGCCGAACTTTCGAGATAGTGACGCACGGTAGATAAGCAGCTGCCCGCAACCTTGTCGAGGCAGTCTCGCAGTCTCGCACGCTCTCTGATTCGCCGCCGAATCGCCGCCTGCTTTTTCTCCTTCCTCGACGCTCTTTCGTTCTTTACTTATTTTGGTTGGCACAAGTTCACCTATTAAACCGCTATTTTTGAGTTCACTGCTCGTCTTCGTGTCACCCCCGTTCGGGACATTTCTGGTAGAGGTGCGGGGTATGAAACCCGTGCAGCGTACCCCTACAAGAACTCGTTCAGCAAGCCCCATTCCCCGACGACCTTCTGTTGAAGACTCGGAGCATCGTGCCAGCCGCCGTATTCAAGGGTTGCTCCCGGAACTCGGTCTACTGCCGAAGACCAAACAGTCGACGAAGCCGAAAATGGACCCCCAGTCGTCGCAGACCCCGACCGCCGCCCCCGTCGTTTACCTGCCCGTCGCCCTCGGACTCCGACGCCTTTCCACGGGGAAATCCACGAGGACGTCGAGGACTGGATCCAACACTACGAGCGCGTGGCACGCCATAATGGATGGACCGCCGAGCAGTACCTGCAGAACCTCTACTTTTCGTTGGAGGGTACTGCGAGGCACTGGTTCGAGAACCACGAGGCTGCGCTCACGTCGTGGGACGCCTGCGTCACCGAGCTTAAGCGGGCGTTCATGAATCAGCATCGCAGGCAGCGGGCCGAAGACCTTCTCCAGGCGAGGACTCAAGGCCCCAACGAAACGGTCACCAGTTTCGTTGAAGACATCCTTCGCCTGAGCAACCGCGCCGACCCGCAAGCCCCCGACGAGAAGAAGTTACGCTTCCTTATGAGAGGCGTGAGAAGCGAAATCTTCGGCGGACTTATTCGCAACCGCCCGACGACCGTCGAAGCATTTGTTGCCGAAGCAACAAACATCGAGCGGGCGTTAATGGCCCGAGCGCACCACTACCATCGGCTCCGCAGCGTCTCAACCTTGGCCTCGGCCCGCTCCGAGTTCAGCACTGGTGCCGACGAGCTTCGCGACATCATCCGAGACGTCGTCCGAGAGGAGCTCCGAAAGCTGCTCCCCGCTGCTGAGCGTCCGGCGTCGCTGTCAGTCGCCGAGATCGTGCGCGAGGACGGTGTCAGTCGCTCAGTGTTGCAGACGCACTGCCACTTCGATTTCTCCCGTCGTGAAAGGCAACTTAAATCCACTTTTCACTCACCACGGCCATTTTAGTGGCAGTAAGTCAGTTTGTTAAGAATACGCATGACGCCGCCAAGCATATTGTAAATGAAGCAATCACGCTTCCCGTTGTCTTGCTTTGCAACAAGTCTGCATCGGCAAAAATTACGACATGTGGAAGCGACATTCCGATGGCACAATCGGCCCCCTTCCCACTTCTGCTTCCGCATCTGAATTCAATGAACAGTGATACTAAGTGAGTTGCAAGCGGGCCATTAACTAAACTAACAATCGCCATGACTCGTTTTCGTGACTGTGAAAACAGCCTACACCCACTGTGCAATTGCGTGATCTCATCGCATTGACAGATAGACGTGTGGGCGTAGCCTTACGGTGAGGAAAGCCGCGCGAACCGACAGTGACTGTACCGGCAGCGCTTGCAGCGCGCACATGATGTAAGTCGTGGTGAAGCAGATTGGCTTCGTCAACACAGCAAACTGTCTGAGTAGCTAGTGCCACTTTCGCTCTCTTGTTCGATGTAGATAAGAAAGTCATACAATTCCGGTTTAATGTTCATTAAAAAATATTTCCCACGTTTTACATGTGTTTAAATTCTGGTTTCCCTTTTCCCTGAGCTGCCATGCTTTTTTCCCACAATATGGCGAAATTTCCCACGATTCGGCAACACTGGTGCAGCGAGCCGTCCAGCCGGAGTCTCCCGTCGACCTGCCACCACCGGAACAACCAACGGTGACCTACGCCGCCATAGCCAGACGACAGCCGCAAGCTCCCCGCCAAGCTGCGACGCCACGACGCCGTGATCCTCCAGCGCCGCAGTACTCCCAACGACGCGAAGAACGGCAGTACGTCCGCCCAGAGCGACCCTCGCTGAGAAAGACCGACGTTTGGCGAACGGCTGACCGACGACCGCTTTGTTACCATTGCGGGGAAGCCAACCATGTCTACCGTCGTTGCCCGTACCGGCAGCTGGGGCTACGCAGCTTCCACCCCGACGATTCGCGACCACGCTACGGCGAGCGACCCCGGGACATCGCCGAATACCTCCATCGGTCGCTATCCCCGGGACCGTCTCCCCGCCGCGGTTTCCGATCGCCGTCACTACAACGCCAGGCATCGCCTCATCGTAGGTCCCGCCGAGAAAGCCTGTCCCCCCTGCCTCGCCGGGAAAACTGAGTGCGGCAATTCCGGGAGGTGGTATTGCCGATGACGAACGACGCCCTGCTGCCCCACGACCCGATGGACGGCAGCACCGACGACGCCCAGCTGGTCACCCAACGAGCAGAAGTACGCCAGCTGGCCCGTCTTCGAATAAAGGACCAACAACGTGTGGACGCTGGCCGGTACAACCTTCGTCGCCGCGACGTGGAGTTCCAGCCCGGAGACAGGGTGTGGGTCTGGACGCCAATTCGCCGCCGCGGACTCAGCGAAAAACTGTTAAACCGCTACTTCGGACCCTACAAGGTCATCCGCCGCCTTGGGGACTTGAACTACGAGGTGCTCCCCGACGGAACCCGACCATCAGGACGCCGCCAGCCACGACCCGAAGTCGTCCACGTCGTTCGACTCAAGCCGTTCTACGCACGATAGGATTGCGATACTGCATGCTTATTTCGTTTCACCGTAGATTTTTTAGCCATTTCTGTTTTCCTTTTACGTTGCATCGGGACGATGCACCTTTAAAGGGGGGGGGATAATGCCGCCCGCAGAGCCGAGAACGCAACGCTCGGTCACGGTCTTCTAGAAAATTCACGTTCATGCTCGCACCAGACGTAACTTCCCACCTGGGGCCTCTAATCTGGACACTTGGCGAAAAAGTCGGCGAGAAATTCGGCGGCCGCGATTGGCCGATGTCGCACTTGACCTTGGCGCCTGCCAATCACGGCCGCCGTATTTCTCGCCGACTTTCTCGCCGACTGTCGAGATTAGGGCCCCTGCTTTGTTGTTCTCGAAAGTGCCAGTTCATCCTCGCCCCGAGCACGCAACGCTCGAACCTCCTTTGCCGAACTTTCGAGATAGTGACGCACGGTAGATAAGCAGCTGCCCGCGACCTTGTCGAGGCAGTCTCGCAGTCTCGCACGCTCTCTGATTCGCCGCCGAATCGCCGCCTGCTTTTTCTCCTGCCTCGACGCTCTTTCGTTCTTTACTTATTTTTGGTTGGCACAAGTTCGCCTATTAAACCGCTATTTTTGAGTTCACTGCTCGTCTTCGTGTCACCCCCGTTCGTGACAATATTTGTCTATGTGCATAACAAATAAAAGTCCTGCGTGTGGTAGGGCCTTCCTCGGGGTCACCGTGAGGGACCACCATCGTTTCCAGCCTGCTGCCACTGGGTAGTAGTGGCAGCAACATCCTGTAACCCGCATCTCCGGCGTCGATTGGGGCCTGATCCGCGCCCTCAGCGGGGGCAACCGCTCCGTTCGGCATCGCTCTGAGCGCGGGGAAACATGGGAAAGCCGGGAAAAACACGTCCGCTCCCCACGCGGGCACTGGAACCCTTAACATACTTTAATGCTTAGAACATGCGTGCGGCCTGTCCGCAGATGGTAATTTTGTCATCGTGTCCGAGGGGAACACCATGCCTCTGGTATGATGTATGCGCAGCGTGACCGCCGCTTAAGAACCACACCCCTTACTCTCCAGCTTGCCCGTCCGAGAGTGGGACCCCGCATTTCCATGTGCACGATTTTAGAAATTCCTTTAAAATTAAGACATACTTCTTTCGCATCTTCCACTGGTGTATTTAGCTTCCTATGCTGCCCATTCATCAAAAGGTGTCCTGAAGTGGCAACGAGTGACGTCACAGAAGCCGAAGTGTCATGCCGTTGCATGTCGCGATCCTGGCGGTTGGTCTTACAAATGCTAACGAGAAGCTGCGAGTAGCACGAGCGAACGCGAGTGTCACTGGCGTCACGGCGTCCCAACTTGTGACTGCCGAAGCTTCCGTGAACTGCAACATTGGAGAGCGACCTGCAGCAGGACAGGCGTCTGCCACACAGTTGTTGGGACGCCACCAGGATCGCCACAGGCGACAGCATCATACATCTATGACCTCATCAGACGGAAGTCGAGGAACCATTATTTTGGACGCGGTAAACACACCAGTCGGAGACGCGTTCCAGGCACCATTGTTTCCCCCAACGATGGACCGCAACGGACGCTACGATCCATCTCAGCCAATCCAGCTCTGGGAAAGTGTCACGTGAGTACGCGTCCTGTGTCTTATTTCACCCTTCCCGAAAATCACGTGACGCTCACGTGGCATTGGATCGGTTAAGATGGCTCGTAGCCTCTGCTGCGGTTCATCGTAAGGTGAAACGTCGTATAGGCCAACACGCGGCTCTTACGTCACACCTCTGCGGTGGCGCTGTTGTCGCCACAGCGCATGCGCAGAAGGTTCCTCGTGCGAAAATGTCAGATACAAGCCGGAATGAAAAATACCGGTTACGCCTGGATCTAAAATTGGGGCACCAGTTTGTATCCCGCCTGGAACCGCGAAGTTCCAGACGGGATGCAAACCGGTGCCCCAATTTTAGATCCAGGCGGAACTGGCTGGTTCCGGTGGTTCTGCAGAGCCACTGGTACCGCGCGGTACCAACCGGTGCCCTAATTTCAGACCCAGGCAGTGCGCCGCCGGAATTCCCGCTGCGCTCACTACTGGACTCCACAAAAGTATTTCGCGCGATACCCTTAGCCGTTACAAGCGAGAGATCGTCGCGATTTCAGGCCCAGGCGGCATAGCCTGGGCTTGCATTCGGAGAAGATTCGGGGGTAAACAATTGCACAAGGTGCGCAAAGAGCAGATGAATTTGCTGGATGTCGCATACTTATCAGGGTTAACAGACTGAAGCGCCAAATGTTTACGTAACTTCCCCTAAAAACATCATATTCAAACCTATAAACCACTGATCTGTGCTATAAACCCATGTGCTTTGAGGCATTTTGGTGTGCCCAGCACGGTTCGGAAATAGCCCAATACTAGCCAAATAGCCAACTACCACTTTTTACCGCCAACTGCAAATAAAACTAGCCCAATTTGGCTATTTATAGCCCAACCTGGCAACCCTGAGCTAGGCGCGGGCGCGGAAAACGCCCGCCCGCAGCGCCTGCGTAGCGGATGGGCCTATCTCTAACACGTGACCTGCGAGATACAGCGGTGAAGAGAGCGGGAGTTCCGTTCCCCGCCGACTCCCCCACCTCCTCCTCCAGCATGCATGTGCGCGCCCGCTGGCTGGGAGCAGACCCTACTGGAACAAAGGGGAACGGATCGGATCCACCCATCACCGTGCGGCTCCAGTGCGTTGCGTCTCACTGGATCCGACTGGTTATACCCAGAACCGTGCGGTACCAGATCGGATCCGCGCGGATCTGAACTGTTCACAAACTTAGAACCGCGTGGATCCGAACTGGAACCGCTCCGATCTGACATTTTCCAACGCGACACCTCACGCAAGTGGGGTTTCTGCGCACGCGCAGTGCCCACGCCTGGTGTGGGCAAACGCGGGCTTGTTTGTAAACAGCGTTTTCGGTCTATAGTGTCGTCTCGTATTTGGGTGTGGCGTTCGTGGTGTCAGAAAACGTTCTATAGCACTAATGAAATTTTGTGTCAAGCATGATGATGCACTTTTTCGAGCTTTTAACCCACTTGAAGCTGCGGCTGGCCTTTGGTATGACTTTAAAGTGATTTTTGCCATCGCTTTGTATGTAACGATCCTGAATGCGGTGAATATTGTTAGGATCGTGTGCAGTGAAGTAAAAAGAATTGACGAATAAAGAGTATTGATATCAAAAGACGCTACTAAGGAGTGCTGACAGAGAGAAGTGAGAGAGAACGCGTGAAAGTGGTGTGATCCTCTATTGTTTTCTGGCGTCCCCGAATATTGGTATGAAAGTGAGAACCGATGAACGATCGATAACCCGTAACCGCGACTTTTTCTCTGACTGGTCGAGTTTTCGGTCATGGAGTGTCCGCCGTCTCATTGCCATCTCTTAATGAGATGTTCAAAATTCAGGGCATTAAGGAGAACGGTAGAGTTTCAGTGCATACTTTGCTTGCCAAAATAACACATTGTCATCAGCAAGAACAACAAAATTTAATCTACTGAAAAACATCAAGTTAAGCTGGCACACTCCATTCGCCATACATTGTAACGTTAGACCGAAGTTTCTCTTTTCTTGTGATTAACAGGCGAAACACCCGAGTAAAAGGGAGCTTTCGTAGATCGCTTCTTTAGCTCCAAATCTCGTAGCGGAGCTAGACGCTGCTACTGAGCATGCGCACTGCTAGCTTTGTCTGCACAATTCCAGGGATCATTTCCGGAGGCCGTAGAGCTAGCGGGATGGCAGGTGTGGTTGCAGCTTTTGGTGCCTTGTCAGCTTACAGGTGATCGGAGTGC